>VXBW01005032.1:703721-722754 GCA_013400375.1 Thinocorus orbignyianus | reverse complement strand
AGGGACTTCATCTGACTGCCACAATTTTTCAAATATCATGGAAAGTGGCTTGGCAACTACATCAGCCAGTTCCTTCACATGTCCCCTTCTGCCTCCAAACTGTTGGTGCCGTAACCCTTCTAAGCCCTGCTGTTAAATATAGTGAGGCTACTGTCCTGGGTTGAGAGACCCGGGACTAACTTTTCTTCTGATGCTGGGGAAAATTGCACTTTTAGAAGAGTCTAGTGACTGAATTCATGAAAATATTTACTTTATGGCCAGCCAGGCTCTGTGAGACTCAAGGTCTCAGTGTTTTTGAGCCTTGCCAGGTGCAGGGACGAGGAGGAGCAAGGCCTGGGTGTTTGACCCAAGCTGGCCGGCAGGATTATTTCATACCATGAACATCACATTCAATATAAATTGTTGGACCCAAAGCAGAGATTCTCTCAGTCACCTACCAAGCAGCTGGCTGCTGCTCTCTGTGACATCCTAACTTCCTGCTTTGGGTATGCCATAGAAAGTGGACTTCTCATTCCCCACATAACTAGCAAAATAGTGAGCACTTCCCCCATCTCTGATCATGTCGAAGTATTTCCCACACACTGGCTGTTACATCATTTTGCACTGAAATCTGCAGAGATTGTGCATGCAGAACATCCGTATATCAAAAACCCCCGAGTAGTTATTTCAGACACTACACTTTGCCTTACCTGCCTGCACTTCATTGCTAACGTTGCTTGTGTGATGACATAAACCCTGGTCCAAGACTAGCCGATTCTACTTTGCCTTTCCTGAAACCTGTATTTTGACATCAGTTTTGCACCAGACGAGTCTTCTCCTGACACACCTGCCCTTAACAAACACATGGTAGAATATACCCTTTTATCATCACTTTTTTTACATTATCTTTTGCGTTATTCAGAAGAAAGATGAACTTTGAACAGAAATGCTCTTCCAAAGTTTTTGAATTCTCACTCCTGTCATTTAAAATGTGACATTACTCCTATGTTGCCACAAACTTGCTGATAATCTTACTGTACCATCTCAATCCAAGAACGCTTTGATTATGGTCTGGCACATCCTCAAAAAGATACCTAAGGCACTTGGCAATACCTTTTCTAATCACTACGCAACAGATCATCACACATTACTATGCCATTACGTACCAGACTACCCACCAGTGCTTAAACCACCATGCAAATTCATAGATAATATGAATCTCTTTAAATGCCAATAATTATTTTGAACAAGAAAATATCATGAACTAAGTTTGTTGGGTAACCCTTCCTGCTCTGGATTCTTCCTAAATTGGGTTTTCTACACTAACGCTCAAAGATAGGAAACCTTAATCCCTGCTTAACAGAAAGAGTTATTCCCAAAAGACGGATGTGAACACAAAGCAAAGGAGATAAAATTATGGTGACACATATCAGTCATGTCTTCAAAGGCCGGACCAATCCTCATTCGCACTAAACTAGTTTCCCAGCCCATCCTTTAGCCACAGGAAAAAACATAAAGCCATGCACTGCTCTCTCTGCTTGCTGCCATACATTGCCTAAGGACTCAAACTGCAACTCAGCTGACCACTCAGAGTTTAAGGCCAGGCTGGATGGGGCTTGGAGCAACCTGCTCTAGGGAGAGGTGTCCCTGCCCAGGGCAGGGGGGTTGGAACTTGATGATCTTGAAGGTCCCTTCCAAATCGAACCATTCTATGATTCTATGATTCCTAAACTTCTTGCTAAAATTCACAACACAGTCTCAAAGACAGCAGAGCTGGGTTATTCAAACTAAGTAAATGGCACATACTCTGAGTTTACAGATCTAATTTTTGTCATCCTTACAGTCCCCTTTCTACTAGGTCAAAAAAAGGTACCCGAGTGATTGGTCTGCCCACTAGCCATGCCATAACCAAAGCATAACCTTTCCAAAAAACACAGATCCCCAAAGGCTCTACAACAGCACCTTCTAAAGAGCTGTTCAAGCATTTATTTCGAATCTCAATCAGCATCACCCAGTAATATTTCTGGAAGCCAAATATACTGCTCTTTATTACCGTGCTAATTAAAAATCAGGCAGTGCCATTCCCTGGGAAGCTCAGAACCACCCCAGCACCCTGGCCCACTCTGCCCCTTTCACTGCACAGGTACCTCCTCTTGTAGGCAGGGTCAGCCCCAGAGACTGCCACTCAACTGCCACTTCCTCAGCACATGATTTAGCACCTGATAAAACCAAATCAAAAACTCAGAGTAGGAGAATGTCCCTTCTCATCATATTCTGCTATATTTACCAGATTTCAGCTTAAAGACATTCCCAGATGAAATGGTCACCCTGAAGTTTATTCAGTTTACTTGTTTCCACAGAGGGTTGGTCCCTCACTTTCTTTTCTGTTGGATTATGTGATAAACCTAGCAAAGCGTGACAGTTCAGGCTACCATAAAGCCAATGTAATCAAAAACAGAGCTTGTCTTCTGCTCCAAGCATCTCTTTCAAAGATAAAAATGCAATGAATAAATATTTAAACTCCCTTCCCTGTCCCAAAGTCACGATAACTCAAAATCACAAATCAGTAAGATGCTAGCTTCTACCTAAAATATAAAAATCTTCATATATGCTCCAAGTCTTCTGTTGGCTATTCCCTCTCCACTTGCAAGAGTTAGATTTTTGCCGGGAACTCTAAGAGACTTCAGCAAGAGGTCACACTCAGCACTTTTGCTGGAAACAGATGATGCAACAAGGGAAATGAAATGTCTTTCTGCCATGACGTGGTAGGTGAGTAGACCTCTCCTGCTGCACTCAGAACAATCTCAGTCCAGAAACAATTTAGAACAGACCAAGCTGTTACTATCTCATGGGATGACTCCAAACAAAACCTACAGGCAAAAAAACCATGCAGAGCTATTATCCAATCACCTCATGTGCAGTCAAAGCCAGCAGCCTTTCTCATTGTTCAAGCCTTTCCACCGATGCACCTGCAGAGCAGTGACAGCATTTCTCAGCAAACTAACCCCCATCAAAAGGCTGCTCCACAGCAGCCAAACCGCCACTCGTGCTGCCATACCTCCAGCCAGGCAAAAGCTTCAAGCACCTTCACACAGCACATGGAATAACCTCTGCTTCAGGAAAGTCACGTCTGCTGCTCAGGTACATCAGAGCTGGATCATGCACATTCACTAAATTTGGCGTTTTTGGGATGCGTTGGAGCAACTGTGCCTCGCCCATGGGGTATCCCAGACAGGGACTGCAGAGAAGGTCTCTGCAGTACTTCTATTGTTTTCTACAAGTGCTCTTCTTCCTCAGCCTGCACTGTACAGTTCAACCCAGTAATTCCTGTCATACGCCTGGAGATCCCATACAGCTACAGAAATACTCTCCCCTTTCCCCAGGGGGAACACCAGGGGAGAAGACACAACAGCCTTCCCCACAGGCAGCACCAGCAGAGGGTGATGAGCTCAGCATGGCTGAGGCACATGGTGCTAGGCTGACAGCAGAAAGCTCCGCTTAACTCCTTGAGTAAGCCTTTACCATCTTCCAAATCACAATTAAAAAATCCTCCTGAAAATAGTTCTACTGGCTGAATATGACACCAGGAACTGACACTGGTGGCAGAAAGACGGCATTCATTACCGCGCAAAGGAAACGTCACGTTGTGCCTAGTTTCAGACTCAAAAGGGTGAAACAATCAGACAATTAATAGTAGTGCTACTATTTAAAATCCTGGCACATCTGAAACATGCCTTCAAGATGGCAAAAGGCTTGTAAAAATAGACTAATTTGGCTTGACTGGGGAAGGAAAAGAGGAAGGTGGCAAATTCCAAATTTAAGAGAAAACCTGTCAGGGAAAGACGAGACAAGAGCATCTCTATATGGCAGCCACAGACCAAGAACTAATACTTTTATTATTTAATGGTGAACTATGTAGACCACAGCTAATTAAACCTCACAGAGGTTCTACCTCCCCCAGTAACCCTCCCCAATTTTGATTAGCTAAGTCTCCCTATAAAACATATTTGGTCCTTTGAAAATTCTCATTCAGAAGACATTTTAGTGCAGGTATAACCAATAGTCTCTTTTCTAGAAAAGGCTCAACCAGAACACTTCTGCATTCTTCAGCTGGTCATTCCAACACTATTAGTCCTAGGCAGCTGTAGAAATTCAGTATGGCAGGGTTTATTTTAGCTTTGTATTCTAAAACACTAAAAAAAAGAAAAGTATATTGGGGCTTTCAGTCTTTTCAAAGTCACATACACACCTTTGTAATCTTCACCATTGAATATCAAAATTACAGTCTGACCTGAAGCACTGAAAACTTACTGTAACCTTAACAACCCTGTAGTGACTATGCTGAATACAAGAATTCATCCTTTTTATACACATTTGGTAACATTTCCACTATAAAACTGTTTGGGTTATTCCCCCCCATATCACCACCAAGACATGGCACAAAAAGAATCCCTTTGCTACAACTCTTATTTTTATTCTTCTCAATTAATATGTGGGCATGCTAAATAAGACTCATTTAGCCTCAAATTAAGAGTTACAGCTTGAGGATTTAGCTGGGTTGTTTGGGTGGGTTTTTTTGAGTAATCAGCATTTTACAGTATTTCATGTGTCACCATCACAGTTCCCCACAGACTTTTAGAGCAGCTGAATTTTCAGCTTCTACAAATCAGATTCCTGAGAGCAAACGGTCACAGGCGAAAATGACATTTTCCTTACTATCTGAAAAAATTCTGTTCAGATCATCTGCTAAGCATTTTCTGTCAACAGCAGAAATAAATTCTTATTCTACTAGGTTGTATTTCACACTCTTAACCTCAAAATATCCTTTCCTTAGCAAATCCCCACTCCTAAAAAGAATAGGAAACCACCAACTTCAGCAATGACCACAAGTGAAAGGGCACGTCTGGGAAAAGGAAAAAAAAAGTCATCACAACACACATGCCATTGGAGAAAACAATGCTGAATTCCAGCTTCTGATTTTGCACTTGCTTGACACTGCAAACTCTTCACATTATATTTGTGTTTACATGTATTTTCAATATCGTTGTCAGAACAGGAGCCAGAAACCTCTCTGACATTTCTCTCTGTGTTCCAGTATGGCAACTGGAGCAGCAAGATTTTGTGAGCACCTTGCCCACACCTATGAAATGCTACAAGCAGAGTAAAAAACCACCCAGTATGTACTGAAAACTATGACACATACGAACCCCTGAACTTTTACTCTCTACCACCACCACTCTTCTTCCAACAGAGGGCTTCAACCAACCCAACTGCTCCATATCTCCTCCTGGATCCCACAGCATTTCTGCTGGCACGAGCACCTGCTCAGCACATTCCCGAGGCAACAAGACAAAGAGGTAAGACAGAGAGGAGGGGAGAAAACAAGCATCTTCCTCAGCCTTGAGATTCTGTACTGGCAAAAAGAAGTTTAGTTTCTTCAAGGAATTTGGCTTTTTTTTTTCTTTTTTTTTTTTAAAACAAAAAGTATAGGGCAAAAGAGGTGAAGCTAAACTAAATCCTCCCAATGCACGGCAACAGATTCCTACAAAAGAGGGCCATTTGAACTACCTGTGTTTTGCTTGCAAGACATGTGAAATTCAAGTACAAACATTTGAATTTGGCCTTGGAGGAGGAGAAAGCTTCTGCATGTTCACTATGGGCTAAGAACAAAGGTAGAAGACTGGAAAACAGAAATAAACCAAAACAACCCAAACACAACGAAACCTCACTCAAACAACCCCCCAACAAAACATGAAAAAAGCAACTCAACCCAACAAAAACAAAAAATGCCCCCAACCCAACAGAAACAAAACAAAATCAAACAAAAACCAAAACCAAACCAATCCTGAGCAACACCCGAAGGCATTGCTAGGCAAGAACTGCAATAGGACAGTCAGACAAATCAATTATTCATCAAGAAATTGCTCCAACTCTGGGCCAGTTGCAACCCAGCAACTCTAAGTGTTATGAGGCACGTGTCAGGGATGATCTCCACAAGCATTTAACTAGATTTGCTCAGTCTGGGGAGATCTAGTGTCTATATATACATATATATATACATATATATGATGTACAGGCATCTACACTGGAATATTTAGGAAAAAAATGCAGCTGCATCCTACAGGAAAGTCCCCTTGCCTGCCTTGCCTCAGTATATGAGCTAGTTCTAGTTGGTCTAGCATTGTACAACAATACCTGACAGTAACTTAGATATTTTTATTGAACAATTCACAAAGTATCAGCTAATTTCTACGAGCTCCAATAAATTGTTGTGGGCTGCTTGGGTTGGTTTGGTTTTGCTGTGGGCTTTTATTTGTTGGAGTCTTTTTAATAAAAAAGCAATTTTACCTATGGCAACAAAAGCCTCCTTTCTAACTTTGTTTTTTATTGTAAGAAAATGAAAGGCCTTTCATTTGAGGAATATTCAAAACACAATGCTAACTTCATCCAATTTAGAAAGAACAAGGATGGGATTATATACTAATTTATAAACATTTCTATTTAGACATGAACTTGCTTTGGTGCTTCTCTAGGGTTAAATGGGAGGTATCGTACATTACAGTAAAACAGGAGTTTACCATTTCACCTTTGAAATTTTTTTTAATTACTAAATCAGGCATTTTTTAATGTAGATAAAAGGCAGCCACTCACACCTAGAAAGATTTGCCATGGGGACAAAATCACAGCTAATCACTTGGCTGGCTGGTGCCTTTTCCATCACCAGCCTTCTCTTCTCTCCCTCACTACCTCCTCCTCCACCAATCCTGCTCCATCTTTCCCAGGACTGGAGCACCAGAGCAAATCTTCAAGTCCATGTATGCACTTAAAATAAATGCTCTTCCAACCGGATCAGGCTTGCCAGTACTACAGTGATTAGCTCAGGGAAAACTTCAGCCACAAGCTGAATTGTTTGCCTGTGAAATGGAGGCAGGCTGAAATTACAGGCTCAGCACGTCCCCTCTGCCAGGCATTTCCCTGTCACCCTGTCACACCAGGCATGAAAGCACCCAGACAGACCCACACACTGCACAGCATCCCAACAGCACGGATCGCTGCTGACCCAGCTGGTGAGAACTGGCAGAGTCCACCCAGTGCCCTGGCAAGAGCCAAAGGAGCTCAGCTCCAAATTCAGAGCTTTGGATGTCAGCTCGAAAACTCCTGTATTTCAGGTCAGAGCCAGAGAAAAGACTCAGGTTGCTTCTGGCTGCTTACACAAAGCAGCACTAAACCCTCAAGTCACTCTCAGGGAATGCCCTGTATTTAAGTTGAGAGTGTAGTACTTGCAATATTTACCCGCACAACTATAAAGGCAGCAGCTTTGTGAGTGATCCAGAAGCAGAAATCATGACCTCTGAAGGGAAAACTTCAAAATAAATTCTTTATTTTGTGCCACACAATATGGAAAAATTTATAAGGTTTATTTCATTATTTAAAGAAAAATATGGAGGGTAACAGTAGGCAACTATTCTTTAATTCCTAGTTCTTCCTTTCACGCCCTATCAGAGAGAAAAACTTTCTCAGTTGAAGTCCAACAATTGCTTGCCTCCAAGAATTCAAAAGATGCACCTCAAATAGCTAAGACTGCTACTGAAACATGGAAAGGGAGAACATGGTACTGTGCACTGTGGGAGGGCAAGAACCAAAGAAAAACCCCACATATCCCTGAGAAACATCAAGAAAAGAAAAGGAAAAAAAAAAGTTATTAATGCTGGAAAAGGTGCACAAAATTCCTATTCTTAACATCTAGCATTGTAAATAAGCCAAATATCTGAAAGTCTTATCTACTTTAGGGCTTCTGACCATTGAAAACAAGTTACTTTACAGACACTCTCACCTATTTGGTGGTGGAGGAGGCGAAAAGAACGGAATTACTTTCTGGTAAAACACCAGAGTAACCTAAGGCTTATGGAAGAAAGCCTCCTATGGAGACTAACACCAGGATATGAGATGCAGGAAGAACTTGAATAATCTTGGAATGCTATTTATAGGCAAACATCCCACTTGAACTCCTTTCTCCAAATTTCTTGCATTCAGTTGGAAACTGTGTCCAAACAGGCTACAATTTCTTTCCTAAATCAGAAAATAGCTCTGGCTCTGTACAGTCTTCAATGGCTACGTGGGGGGAAAAAAAACACCTGAAAATACTTCTACTTTTTCAAGCAAAGAACTAAGAGTAAACTTCGAGGGCCAGCGACATCATCGACTTCAATGAGAAGCCTTTTAGCCCCCAGTGTACACCAATCATATATGGCAAAGCAAGCCAAAATACACAAGACTTTTCAGAGGGTGATCAAGCCTAGAAAACACGACCACCCTAATGGTGTATAGCACAGGCTAGTGTATAAATTCATGTATCAAACTAAACAGTTGAGAGACTGTTCATAAAACCTCCCCTCTACCCAAGAGGACCCACAACCTTTCAGTGTATTGCCATTGCATACATGCTGCACAACAAACCATCCTGAAAATAAGATCTATGGGGACACCGCAGTAGATTACTGAGTCTAAAACAACCAAAAATCAAGATATAGTCTTTGAAAAGAAAATACCACAACCCAATTTAAGGAAAGAACACACCCATCTACCACTAATGTACTTGAAAAAAGCACCCCTCTACAAGAACAGTACAGGGGACTCCTACCATCATAGCTTTTTATTCTATGCAGCATCTTTCTACAGTTCAAAAACACAAAGTGAAAAGGACAAAGGTACGTCAAGAGATGCACTTTCACCTCAGTCAGTGCCTCTAAAGCTCTGCTTCTTCAGTGGGAGCTGTTGTCCATCAGAAGTCACAGGATCTGACGTGCTGACAGAGCTTAAGCTTCACTGAGTTTCTTTAGAGCACGTTGCAGAGAACTTGTAACATGCCCAAACTCCCAACAGCGAGTATGGAAAAATCCAGCCAATAAAGATTTTACAGAAGAAAACTTCTCCCATTATTTCTCTCCAGGTCTTTACTGCTATCTGCATAAGACTAAAATAGAATTGTTCTATCTCTTATGCTGTCTCCACAGTTTAGGAGGATCGGGCACTGGGTATGTTCATTAGTACAGAAGGCACAACCACATTGCAAGCTTCTCTTTTCATTATTAAATGTTCTTGCATACTCCTTTCCCTGCGAAGGCTTCCAAAACATTCTGCTTCCTTGGTTTTGGCAATACAAAGCAAAACAAACTGGAAGTCAGCCCAGTTTGGCTAGAATATCCCTGCTCACTGTGGCCTTCCTCTGTTACTCAAAAGCCATGTAACTCTTTGAAAGCAAAGATAGAACTTTAGCCTTTACAATGACTCAGATTCAAGAAGTTTTTTTAAAGGACATATCAAAACAGGAGTGTCAGTAAACATTCATCTAAGCATACAGAAATATTCAACTGCACCAATACAGAATAGTTTGTTCAGGTAACAGTTCTTCAGAGAAGCATTGGCAGATTTAAAGTAAAATTTAGCTTGTAAACCACTTCTCCTGCAAAAGGCAGATAAACCGAGATGTACAAACAAAAGCACAGCTTGTAGGACAGATGAATCATAGAATCATAGACTGGTGAGAGTTGGAAGGGACCTTCAAGATCATCAAGTTCCAACCCCCCTGCCATGGGCAGGGACACCTCTCCCTACAGCAGGTTGCTCCAAGCCCCATCCAGCCTGGCCTTAAACACTTCTAGGGATGGGGCATCAACAACTTCCCTGGGCAACCTGTTCCAGTGCCTCACCACCCTCACAGCAAAGAACTTCTATGAAATAATCCTCCTGCTCTCCATGCATCAATAAAGCACCACTTGAGTAATGTGACTAATCTGGGGCAACGAGAGCTTAAGAACAGAGACCACGTCCAGAGACTCCAGAGAACAAGAGCAGATGAAAGTCTAAATACCATGAGTTCAGGGCAAAGAAAGATCTGATGGTTATTTAGCCAACAAACAAAAAAAAGCAAAGAAAAAAAGAGAGAACTGAGGAAGGTAACAGTTTGCACCTTGGTTCTCAGGATGGCTGCATTGAAGAAGTGAACACCAAACTTGGGTACAATGCATAAAAGAAGCAAAACAACTCCACAAAAAACCTCACCAATCAACTTTAGTACAACAGCTTTCTTCCTTCCCTCCTGCAGCTCTTTCAAAGCAGTTTAGTGCCTCTTTCATCCCCAACTTAGGTATTTCAGCATGTAACACTAAGGTCTGATACTCGGAAAAACCTTCTCATCCTAAGGACTGCAGTTGGCTTGGCAGGCCGTGGAGCTTCCACCACTGGAGACAGATTGTCCAACCAGTTCTCAAAGCCACCTGTCAGGAATGGCAGAAGCACAGCTGAATTTGCCCGGGTAGAAGGAAGAGAAGGAAGTAAAATTACATCTACTAGAGATTTCTTTCAGGCCTGTTTTTCAAAAACTTTTAAGAAGCTGTATGGAATTTGAGAAGGTGATAGCTAAATGACAAGTTACTAATTGCTGTTTTGGAGATAATGCTTTGCTACACAGGAAAAAAAGTTCTTACAGAACTGCCTGTATGTGCCTTGTTCCCCACAGCAAGTATTTTCTCAATGGATACAATGAGGATAAATTTGTGCAATTCATTCATTTTCTTTTTAAGTTTCCTAGCATGTGTTGAATCCTCAAGTATTTAAATGCTTCCTATTCACAAAGCCAGGAGGCCTGGATGAACGAGGAGCTCCTCAGTACACTCAAAATCAAAAAGGAAGCCTACAGAGGGTGGAAGAGAGGACAGGTAGACTGGGAGGAATACAGAGAAATTGTCCCAACAGCTAGGGACCAGGTTAGGAAAGCTAATGCCCAGACAGCATTAAATCTGGGCAGGGTCATCAAGGGCAACGAGGCAAACTTACATAATTATGTCAGTGATAAAAGGAATATTAGGGAAGATGTGAGCCCTCTCTGGAAGGAAACAGGAGACCTAGTCACCAGGGTGTGCAGAAGGCTGAAGTATTCAATGAGCTTTTTGCCTTGGTCTTCACCAGCTCTAACCACACAGCCCAAGTCACAGAAATCAAAGGCAGGGAGAATGAACAACCACACACTGTAAGAAAAGACCAGGTCTGAGACCAGCTGAGGAACTTGCAGGTGCACAAGTCCATGGGACCTGATAAGACTCACAGGTGGGTCCTGAGGGAGCTGGCCACTTTCCATTATGTTTGAGAAGTCATGCCAGTCTGGTGAAGTTCCCACTGACTGGAAAGGGGAAAACAGAACCCCCATTGTCAAAAAGGGAAAAGAGGAAGATCCAGGGAGCTACAGGCCAGTCAGTCTCACCTCTGAGCCCAGCAAGATCATGGAGCAGATCCTCCTAGAATCTCTGCTAAGGCATGTGGGAAATAAGGAGGTGACTAGTTTCAGCCAATGTGGCTTCACGAAGGGCAAGTCATGTCTGACAAATTCGGTGACCTTCTATGGCTGGGTTATAGCATTGGTGGATAAGAGGAGAGCAACAGATGTCATCTACCTGGACTTACACAAAGCATTTGACACTGTCCCACATGACATCCTGGTCTCTAAACTTGAGAGACACTGATTTGAAGGACGGACCACTCAGTGGATAAGGAACTGACTGAATGGCTGCACGTAAAGTGTTGTGGTCAATGTCTCAATGTTCAGGTGGAACACAGTGATGAGTGATGGTCCTTATGGGTTCATACTGGGACCGGTGCTGTTCAACATCTTTGTTAACAACACAGACAATGGGATTGAGTGCACCCTCAGCAAGTTTGCTGATAACACCAAGCTTTGTCGACACACTGGAGGAAAGGGATGCCATCCAGAGGGACATGGACAGGCTCAAAAGGTGGGCCCCTGTAAACCTCATGAAGTTCAACCAGGCCAAGTGCAACGTCCAGTGTCAACCCAAACCGAGCAGAGAATGGATTAAGAGTAGATCTGAGGAGAAGGACTTGGGGGTGTTGGTTGGTGGGAAGCTCAATGTGAGCCAGCAGTGCATGCTCACAGCTCAGAAGGCCAAATATATCCTGGGCTGCATCAGAAACAGCATGGCCAGCAGGGTGAGGGAGGTGATTCTGCTCTGGTGAGACCCCACCTGCCATACTGTATCCTGCTTTGGGGTCCCCAACATCAGAAGGACATGGACATGTTGGAGCAGGTCCAGAGGAAGGACACAAAGATGACCAGATGGCTGGAGCACCTCTGCTGCAAAGATAGTCTGAGAGAATTGAGAGTTGTTCAGCCTGGAGAAGGCTCCACGGAGACCTTAGAGCGGCATCCCAGTGTCTGAAAACGGCCTACAAGAAAGCTGGGGATGGACTTTTTACAAAGGCACGTAATGATAGGACAAGGGATAATGGCTTTAAGCTGGAAGAGCGGAGATCTAGATGGGAACTCAGGAAGAAATTCTTTGCTGTGAGGGTGGTGAGACACTGGAACAGGATGCCCAGAGAAGCTGTGGCTGCCCCATCCCTGGAGGGGTTGAAGGCCAGGCTGGATGGGGCTTGGAGCAACCTGGTCTGGTGGGGGGTGTCCCTGCCCAGGACAGGGGGGTTGGAACAAAGTGATCTTGAAGGTCCCTTCCAACTCTAACCATTATATGATTCTATGATAATATAAAGTCCATTTTTGTGCAAGATGCATAATGTACTACAGCTTGTTTTAAATCAAGAGATTTAAGTTCTCAGTTTCTAAAATAAGGTCTTTAAAAAGGCAGAAAATAATTTATTACAGGCAATGAGACTGCTCATGCCCCACTGAAAAAATAGGCACTTGCTTTCATAAGCAGAATCAAAGATTAGTGGCAGTATATTTTATGTAATGTTATTTTTCATTAATCTGGTGAAAGCTAGCTTGACTTTACAGAAATAAGCAGAATTTGGTCATTTATACTATGCACATACTATATCATCATTTCTTATTGTAATTACTTCCTAAATATACAATAGTAATATTTTGTCAAAGGTGAGTTACCAACTGAAAAAAGCAGATTCACCTGTTGTACCACATACTTTAAAGTATCAAAAACTCAGTATAATCTGTTGCTTCTGGCACTTCCGAAAAACCAAGTCTTTAATACCATTATAAAACTGATAGAAGAACAATGTATTGTAGATCCACTACCAAGAGCTCATTTAATTCCTCTCACATGTCCTGAAACACTGATCACAGCAGACAAAGCTGGCGGTTTAAGCAACTCTTATGTAAACACACAGCAAGCAGTCTTGCTTCCAACATAATTGCATATCCCAGATACTTCCAACCAGCCCCAGAAGGGGTGGCTACACATTCAGACTACCAACTTGACCTACCAGTCTGTCTAGTATGGAACCAAGTGGCTGGCACTAGTTGCTGCCACTATGCTTCATCATTAAGTCACAGGATATTAAAAAAAACCCAAAACAATGGACATCTGAGTGAGTAGATTAAGAGGTGATCTTCTGCACATTAAGAGGCATTCAATAAATACTCAAAACTCGGTTCTGAGCAATTCTAGACTCTAGTTTTATCATCACGTGCTAAGGAAACTACATGACTGACAAATGCAGAAAACAATTAGAAATGCAAACTTAAAACCCAAACAGATAGATAGAGTCTTCTTGCAGGAGCTACAAGCAAGAGACGCAGGTTTTTCTACCTCCATCCTCTTCCTCACTCTCCTAATGCACTTAGGGAGACGAGTTACATCTTGATGAACTCATCTTGGAAGCGCAGTAACTGTTTCATTTCCCAAGGTTAGCATCTATGCTCCCCTCTGATACTGGCATCACAAAGCACTGTACCAGTAGCCATCTGTTTCAGGAGAGAAAGCACACAAATAAAGGAAGAAGTTCTTTACTGTGAGGGTGGTGAGGCACTGGAACAGGTTGCCCAGGGAAGTTGTTGATGACCCATCCCTGGAAGTGTTTAAGGCCAGGCTGGCTGGGGCTTGGAGCAACCTGCTCTAGGGAGAGGTGTCCCTGCCCATGGCAGGGGGGTTGGAACTTGATGATCTTGAAGGTCCCTTCCAACTCTGACCATTCTATGATTCTATGATAAACAAATCAGAAAAACATTGAGAAAAATACTACACCACGCTCAAATAAGATACATTCTGTGCTAAGACATTTGGGTCAACAGCAATTTTTACCAGATATTAGCTCTGAGCAACCTGTGGTTTGAACTAGTGGTGGGGTTTTTTTCTGTACCTGATTAATATCACAGCCCCACATAACTAGCTTACCTGCAGAAATGCTATGCAAGATCATTATCTACCAACTTTAGCACAAATCTCAAGACAACCAAAACAAAAGCTTATTTCAATGTACTGCCAAACAGGAGGCTTCCCAGTTGTCACCCTCCTACCCTATAAGGGGAACCCAGTCGTGGGGTCACACAGTCCAGTGTCAACCCAGTACCCCAGTGCAAAGCCTGGACATGACTATTTCCACTTTGATAGAAAAAGGAAGCATACATTAAAAAAAAATATAATTGAAAATAGCATCTCCTCTTGGTTCATCTCAAAGGAAACATTCCGTAGGCCTGTCAACAAAGCACTGCTGCTTTTCTCCTGCCCTAACCCTCCCTACTTTCCTTCTTTGGCTGAGGTTACTCCAAGCTCTAACACAAGCCCTGAAAACAAGACTGAATGTAAAAAAGTTTTCAACCAGAAACATCTTCATATTGGAACAGAGCAGCAGAGGGGATTTTATCTTGCAGAAGAATCCAACTTGCATTAAAAAATATAATATGGCAGAAGTAAAATAGAAAGGACAGGTAGAGTTTTTAAGAAAAGAAAAGAATATATATATACATACAGGACTTTGAAAAAATCATGTTAAAAGGTGAATTGCACAAGTTGTTTATGGTATGGTCCTGAAGGACTGGCTGATTAACCTCGGAGATATACAGATAGATATACAGATACACATAAATACGCAGACAATTAAGAGACCGAGGATTACCCTGGCCAGTGTTAATATTTCACAAATTAAAACTTGGAACTTTCTGTCTCATCTCTTACCACTCCTCATCCCTGCTATAGAAAAGTTAAAATCTCAGAATCACCTTTGCCAAAGTATTCCAGAAGTATAGCGTTCAGATCTGCTAAAATAACTTAGCTATCTGACACCTAAAAACACCAATTAAAGGGTTATGATGATGAAACAGTTCTTCACAGCAAAATCCTACTGAAAAAGAGCCAAAAAATATGAAGCTGGTACATTCAACACACAAAGTATGGAAGTTAATTTCACTATGAGCAGGATTAGACTAGACTTTTCTACTCTAAAATCCTACCAGGTTAGAAAAAATAATTAAATCATGCAAAACCTCACAGAAATGTAATATTATTAATTTAATTACATGCACAAAATTCAGACAGTTTATCCAGCTTGTTCAAAAGCACAAACATCTGTATGTTTCACATACTATATATTCCTTCCCACTCTGAATCTTTAGGTGGTGAAGAAAGAAATGAGCAAGTCACTGTAATGTGTCAGTATCTCAAAAGGCAAAAGTTTTCCAGTTAACACAACAGTGGAGATTTCAGTAGTTGTACAGCTTTGATCCCTAAAGAAACATCTAGAATGAAGCTTATTCAAACCTTCTTAATGAAAATCGTTTCTCTTATTTGATCTATATAACACCAAGTGTTTCAGATCAGATACATTAGGGTGAAAAGCCTTTCTTGGTTAAAATATATATATATGTATCAAACTAATGTACTAAGGGGAAGACTTCACTATGAAGAAGGCAGCCAAGAACACTTCAGATTTGATATTGCTATATTCATAAAGTTCTATCTTTCCTTAAATTCCAGCAACCCTCTCTCAGATTCCCCCCAATGAAGAACCTATTTTTCTTTTTTATTCAAGAACACAGATACAGATCTAGAAATGTGTTTGTTACATTCCACAAGCACAGAGGCGCAGCCACTAAGCTGGCAAACACAAACTCTCTATTTTTCTGCAACCCTCAACCTCTTCTCAGGACTCGGGGGTGCTCACGGATGAGAAGCTCAACATGAGCCGGCAGTGCGCGCTGGCAGCCCAGAAACCAACCCCAGCCTGGGCTGCACCAAAAGAAGAGTGAGCAGCAGGGCCAGGGAGGGGATTCTCCCCCTCTGCTCTGTGCTCCTGAGACCCCACCTGGAGTCCTGTGTCCAGCTCTGGAGTCCTCAACATAGAAAGGACATGGAACTGTTGGAACAGGTCCAGCGCAGGGCCACCAAGATGATTAGAGGGATGGAGCACCTTTCCCATGAGGACAGGCTGAGGGAGCTGGGGCTGTTCAGCCTGGAGAAGAGAAGGCTCTGGGGAGACCTTAGAGCAGCCTTCCAGGATCTGAAGGGAGCTCCAGGAGAGCTGGGGAGGGACTCTTTGTTAGGAAGTGTAGTGAAAGGACAAGAGGTAATGGTTTTAAATTGGAAGAGGGGAGATTTAGATGAGATCTTAGGAAGAAGTTCTTTGGTGTGAGGGTGGTGAGGCACTGGAACAGGTTGCCCAGGGAAGTTGTTGATGCCCCATCCCTGGAGGAGCTGAAGGCCAGGTTGGATGGGGCTTGGAGCAACCTGCTCTAGGGAGAGGTGTCCCTGCCCATGGCAAGGGGGTTGGAACTTGATGATCTTTAAGGTCCCTTCCAACTCTAACCATTCTATGATTCTGTCTGAAATGGAGCCTGGATAACCCCTCAGAGGCTACGTTTCAATGGGTTAGATGCTCACCTCTGTTTCAATCACAAGTTACTCATGAGCCCTAACAAAAACTAAACACGATGTCCACACATGAATTTTATTGATCACAAACAACATGATCAAAGAATGTCTCTAGCCCAGTCTCTGACACCTTCCAAGAGGCCTCTCCAATATGGGACAAAAGCTGTAGTTTGCTTTTGAGCTGTTCTTTTAGACCACAGCCCCTGTAGTGTTGGATCGCAGGTCTATATTGGCACATCCAAGCCCTCTAATGTTGCAGGAAAGAAATGTAATTTACTTTATTTTATTTTAACAAAAATAATCCTTGCTATTAGAAAGTAAAGAATGGATTTGGTCACATCACCAAAAAACAAAGAAAAAGAAAAAAGCAGGTTTGGTGGACAGCTTGGCATGTGAGCAAATGGAGAGAGATACATCCACACAGTGGAGAGCATTCCATTTTACAATTGCTGAATCTCACTCTACCCTTTCAGCTTATCCTAAAAGCAGGCAGATTTCATCTGAGCCCATTCATATTTTGACCTGTGTTCTGTATTTCCACTAAGTAGGTGATTATTGCCACTTTTTGCCCTTCCCATTTCCGGAATACACAACCCATTGCCCTCCTCCCATCCCACCACCTTCCTACAGAGCAGTATCAGGACCTCACACCTGAGTCAGATACTGAAACACATCAGGTATTAACAGACACTTGATATTGAAATAGATTTCTCTCTCACCATTTAGAATGCACTTAATCCCCCACAGTCTCAAATACACCAAACCATCTATGTGAGGGTCTCTAGTCACCTTTAATCCCATATTCCAACAAAAAAGAATGATGTCTATAACTCGCTCCCTGTTTGAACACAAGGTAAGCAACTCCTTGGCTGAACACGATTCCTCTTAAAATACCCTGATTTTCCTCACAAGCCTCTTCATAAACAATAGCAGAACTTCCAAGGAACTCGCTGCTAACCATGCTCTTCCCTGTGTAGACACTCCACAGGAATACCAACCGCCCCAGCGCAAGACAGAGTTTCTTCACCACTGTATTCTGCATCTATTTTTTGACACTTCATTGTCAAAGTGGTTCAACATCCAGACTGAGAAGGAACGTGTTTCAAGATCTGTCAGTAATTTCCCCAAGTTAAAAAATCAGCTCAGTGACATTCTACATCACTTCCCAGAAAATTCAGCCAAAACATACTAAACCACTGCAAATAGGGTATTTTAACTGCAGGGATTAACATTTTGATATTTTACGACTATCTGTGGAATTCCATGTTTTGGGCACAGCATACACCAAAAAGGCATCCAGAATTTTTATTTGACCACATGCTTGAACCAACACCTTTCCCTCTTCTCCTTAAGAAACGATCTGTACTCCAAAACCAGAACTGCACTGCGTAAGTGACTTATTTTTCCTTCCTGATGCCTATAAAAGGAGGGACCATTAAATGGAACAGCTTTAACTGTCAAACTTTCCCCAACTCTTTGAAGGTGAGCTTGCCCCTGCCCTTTTAAGAACATATGTTGAGGGACCCACAGAGGAACCTGCCAAGAAGAGCAGGAGCTCTGAACACTATAACCATTCATTCCCAGCAACAAAAAGCTCTCACCTTCCAGCAGTCAACAACTGTCCCTAAAAAGGAAATTGAATAGGCAACCTTACTGAAGATCCACAAAAGATTCATCATTGTTCATACTTGGAACATTATTTTAAGAAATCAACAGTATCCTGATTAACAGTGGAGCTGAATGTTTCTAGTGCAGAACACTAATTCACTCTCAGAATACTAGGAATCTGTTTAATCACAATCTGAAAAATGGAAACATCTCCAAACAGTATAGGTGTCTTCCCACGGGTTACTTTAACCTACAAGTCCCTTTGCTACTAGGAGTCAAACTGAAGGAAGGCATAGAAAAGACCTTTGGTTTGTTCAGGATAACTTCCCAAAGAACAGGATTCAATTGTTTTAATTTACCTTCAATTTCTGAAGTCAAAAACAACTCATATTTATGACATTCATAGAACAGTGAAGTCTCTTGGTCTTCAGAATGCAAAACTGTTGGGTTTTCTTTTTTTTTTCCCAGTAAATAATTCAATCACTGACAGTTGTTGTTGTTCGTTAACAAAGTGCCTGTGCTTTGCTTAAACAAATTACAAAAGGAAGTGTGTTGTCCAAACTAAAGCTAATCAGCCAGGTTTTCAGAGGACATAGCAAACCCAAAGAATCTAAAAGCTGTTTGTGTGCACATGTATATGTAGGTATGCATGTGTGCATACACTTGTTGCTTTGTTAAGGAGGGCAAGGAACAACCCTCTTGCTAGATATTCTACTTAAGGTTTTCACAGCATCCAAACCCACAAAATATTTCAAGTCTGGCAGCCCAGAAAGCCAACCCCAGGCTGGGCTGCATCAAAAGAAGTGTGA
>VXBW01005032.1:684283-703637 GCA_013400375.1 Thinocorus orbignyianus | reverse complement strand
GGTGTCCCTGCCCATGGCAGGGGGGTTGGAACTTGATGATCTTTAAGGTCCCTTCCAACTCTAACCATTCTATGATTCTATTGGAAACAGAGCAAGCAAGCTGAACTGCAAAAAAATATCCAGCACTCTTATGATTGGTAAATACAATGTACTGAAACATTTTTTTCAATTCAAGTAACCTCTGTCCTCTTGCATGTCTTGCATATGTAGGTTTAACTAGCTCTTAAATCAAGACAGCTACTTAAAATCAAAAAACCCAAACTCCCACAAGTCTCAGAGTGCAATGGTTGACAACCATTTCTGCATAAATAATTTGAAGAACATACCACCTGGCTGCAGTTGCTAGAACTTAACTCCCCAAATTAATAAACAGCGTGTCCACGTAATATTGAAGCATTAGAGAGCTCATGAAGAATGAGCAAAACTAGTTTTGCAAGTCACACTTATTAAGATCCTAAGGACACAGCCACGAACCCTGCATGTGAGAAACCTGAAGGAATCTGAAACGCTAACTCAAGAGTGATTTTCCTCTAGGTACTAAGTTCAGATCAAGCCTCCCAGAGAAGAGGGGAGCATCACAACAAAGGCCAAGCTACCCTCAAACCACATCAGACAAGGCTGCAGCTAATAGTTCAGGCAATAGTTTGCCATCCACTTTTGCAACGCTGGCGACTAAAATAACAGGAGAAATCACTTGCTTTTGCTGGAGTGCAAACTGATACCAAGCCCCAGTACCAGGCTGCTTGCTTTGTTGCCTTGATGAAAGCCTAGAAGCTCACTTATGGTCAGAAGGGCATTTGCAGCCAAATCAGCCCGAAAAATCCAGTGAAGATATAGAAACATCTCCCAGAAACACTAGGTTTTTTTTGTTTTCAAGTTACGGTTTTTCTTAACAAACTACCAGATTCTTAGCACCTCCTTTAGGTTAGCCTAATGATATTTTTAGTGTTCAAATTCACAGTGGGAAAGACAAGTGCTGTTAAACTAGAGAAAACACTCCGAAGAGTGTTCTCAGTCTTTTTATCTCACACATTCATCAAGTCATATTAATTTTGTCCAGTCTTTTCTGAGAAGGAGATGGAGTCCCAAACAAAAGCACTCTTTTTTTTTCAATTTGCTCTTCTTTCCAGGTTCCTTCTGTTCTGTACCTTTTTTTACATTCCCACTCCAAGCAACTGGGTAACCAAAGCACGGAAACCTCAGATAAAAATACATCATTTAATCCTGGAGACAACTGGCCAACTACTGCATAGACTTTAGGTCCAGCGCAGGGCCACCAAGATGATCAGAGGGATGGAGCACCTCTGCTGTGAGGACAGGCTGAGAGAGCTGGGACTGTTCAGCCTGGAGAAGAGAAGGCTCCGGGGAGACCTCAGAGCAGCCTTCCAGGATCTGAAGGGAGCTCCAGGAGAGCTGGAGCAGGACTCTTTGTCAGGAAGTCTAGTGACAGGACGAGGGGTAATGGTTTTAAATTGGAAGAGGGGAGATTTAGATGAGATATTAGGAAGAAGTTCTTTACAGTGAGGGTGGTGAGGCACTGGAACAGGTTGCCCAGGGAAGTTGTTGATGCCCCATCCCTGGAAGTGTTTAAGGCCAGGCTGGATGGGGCTTGGAGCCACCTGCTGTAGGGAGAGGTGTCCCTGCCCATGGCAGGGGGGTTGGAACTTGATGATCTTTAAGGTCCCTTCCAACTCTCACCATTCTATGATTCTATGAAATCTAAAGCAAGCATTCTCACAGGCATTACAACAAGCAATGGTGCCTCCTAGATCTGTTAAATACCATGAAACCATTTTGGTCACTGCAACCATAGATGTATGCACACACCTCAGAGACTGACTGCCATCAAACATCTCCACTAATGACCTATAAGGCTAACAACAAGTTTTAGGACATACCAGTCATCAGGTACATGAGAGAAATTGAATTGATTTTCATATTAACAAATGCTTGAAAAGGGATCAATCAGATTATTCAAATTCTCTTAGCATTCAGTCTATCCTCCCTGCAAAGCAAAGTTTGAACCCCAAGATTTACATCAGATTAATTTTAGAGGTTCACCTGTAATTAGGTTGCTGCAACTTCCTGATGACCAAAGCTATGCTATGCTGCAAGGTGGGTTTTCTTCAAATCCGAAATGCAATGAAAGCCCAAAGCTTGAGTCCCTTGCTCCCTTTGCTTCCTTCAGAATGAAGGTCTCCTTTAAGACTGCATATAGTTTTACATCTAAATACCCCCAAATAAATGCTATTTTATCTGTCTCTTGTATGTGTTCAAAGCTAAAGTCTGAAAACTCTAATTTCAGCACACTACTAGTGTGAGTATACACCCATAATGATCAGATAGGATTTGTTTCAAAGCAGGGGTTTTACATCTTTTTGTCCTTGGAATTTTTAAACTGACAAATCATTTCCAAACCCACTGCAAAGTCACAAGCTTCAGAAAGACTTAAATTACTCAAGCTTACATAAAAGTAACCAATGTAGCGGCACTACCCTCATCTAGTCTGGTTCCAAACAGTCCTACCTCAGAACTACAGAATGGAAAAATGTTTTTGTGAAAGTCAAAACAGAGAAATAGTAATTTACATTTTAGCAAGCCTACTTCCTTCCATTCTGTCCCCTTTAATTCTCCCTCTGGTAACACACGTAACCTCTCATCCAGTCAGCAAAAGACCATTTAATTCACATCGACTTTTCTAACTTTGTGTGTACAGAAAGAGTGGACCAAGCAAACCTCAACGCTGGTAAGAATTATGTGCAAGTTAGGTTCAGGAAAACACTATAGGAAGAAAGTACCTGCTGCCTCCAGTAAGGCTTCTAGTCTTGCTTGTGTCTCTGGATCCACAGTTCTCAAGTCCGCACCTTCTGCAGCACTCGATAAGAATAACTCCGACGTGGTTTTAAGCACTGGGTTATCAAGATCTTCTTGGTCCAAAATAAATGATTCAACCTGTTTGTCAAGTTAAAAAAAATAATGTTACCATTTTTTAAGTTTTATACTAAATCTAAAATACTAGAAAAAACCCCACAAAGTAATTTAACTGTACTATAATAATCATATTTTAACTGCACAGATTATAGGACAGACCCATCAAAATCATCTGGTCAGCTCCTGAGAAAGTAGTTGAAAACATAAAAGAAAAAAACACTACATGAAAAATAGTACACTGTAAAAATTACAATTAGCAATATCTTAAAACTACAGTGAAATTAAATATTTAAAAAATGTTAGGCACATTTGGGCAGTTAACTACCAAAACCAGCAAAGATGCCACTTTGTTTTAAAAAAAAGCTGTCAGTAATGACTTGCATATCGGTGAACCTATCCAGGAGCCACAGAGGGATCCAATGGTTTCCCGAGATGCTTTCCAGCTCAATTTTAGAAGTAATTTCAACTAATGCAGCCCAAGGATTTGTCTGTTTTGAGTAGTACCACCACAGCTGACTAGAATTCAAAACCAAAGCATCTCTTTCCAAGTTGGTATTACCCCAGTCACTATTTTTTCTAGACAAGAACAGCCAGACAGAACCATTAAACAAGCAGATATTCCAACTGAGCAGCTATGATGCTGTCCCACCACTGGCTCACATGATCTCCAAAAAATAAGCTCATAGAATTACTCAACATAACACACTGTAGTTTGATGACAGCTTGCCAGAGTACACAAGGAGGATACCTGACTCATACTCTAATGAGAGCAGAACTGTACTTCAGAATCTGTCCCAAATTCAGACAGAAGTTCCTCTATTTTCAGTAACATTTTAGGATAAAAACCCTATTTTATAATGAGATGTTATCTGTTCAACACTATCAGTGCCTTAAACATGCCACAGAAATGAGCTGTGCTTGCTGTACAGCCATCACTGCCCCAGTCTTGACTTCGTTTCTCTGCTTACCCCCGACGCTTCCTCCTCTCTCATACCAGCAGCAAACCATCATCATATTCAGTCTTATCACACAACACCCCACAAAAAGGGTGGTTTCAACTTCAAAAAGAAAAAGAAGCCAAAAAAAAATCCCAAAGAAAGTCAAATCAGGCCATCTGCAAATTCAGTAAGTGCCCCTTTGTGTGAAAAATGTTCACAGGATTCTAGAGAGCTACACAGATCACTGGCATTTAGAAGTAACTTGTGTTATTTCTTCCCTCTTTTGATGGGTAAATGTCCCATAACATTATCCCCAGTGTCCAAGCCAAGCCACGGGTGTCCAGTGAAATACAGTGCAAACACACAAATACCATCAGGGAGAAAGAGCAGGTTTGGGGAACTCAGTTCCAGGTCCCGGTGGACACGCATGGCATTGGCAACCTTACAGGTATGACACCTGGCGTGTCAGGCCACAGATGCCACAGCTAAGACAGCAGGTTATGATTTAGGGCTTGAAGAAGCAAGATTTCTAGGTTAGTCCAGACAACGGTCCTAAAATAAGAGAACCATCGTGGTGAGAAAGAATTGAACATTAAACAGCCAGAGAAACAAACCAGTAATGTACATTTTTACTAAAAACAAAGAGGAACTATTTACAAGTCACAGCAGAATGCATCCTCTGCAGAACTCAAATTCCAAGTTACGTCCACCCAGACAAGGACTCCCTGCTGGCACAAGCTCTGATGCAAAACTCACTTCTGGAAAAAAATCACCCTTACCTACAGGAGTCTTTCAGAGCAACACAAGGCATTTTGCCTCACCAGTACCCTAGAAATATTCCTATTGCAACAATTTTGTGCAACCTGGTGACTGGCAGAAAATACACACGTGAAGATTCGTTATATATTGTTGAGAACTATGTACAAGAAATTTTATTACATGCTAATGGACCTCCCCCCCCCCCAAATAACACCACTAAATTTAACAGCAGTCCTCCTTTTTGAAGGCATACCAAAAAAGATAAAAATGCCACCCACCACTGAAGCAACTGCATTTATGAAGAACAAATACTGCAGAAACATTCCAGGTGGTTTCTGCCAAGCTGGAACATTCAACCTCAGGCCAACCTGAGAAGCCCCAAGCAAAGGCAAGCACATCAGCCTTGTACCAACCTTCCAGAAGCTGTCCCTTCACAAGTGGGGAGGGACTCTTGGTCAGGAAGTCTAGTGACAGGACGAGAGGGAATGGTTTTAAATTGGAAGAGGGGAGATTTAGATGAGATCTTAGGAAGAAGTTCTTTCCTGTGAGGGTGGTGAGGCACTGGAACAGGTTGCCCAGGGAAGTTGTTGATGCCCCATCCCTGGAAGGGTTTAAGGCTAGGCTGGATGGGGCTTGGAGCAACCTGCTCTAGGGAGAGGTGTCCCTGCCCATGGCAGGGGGGTTGGAACTTGATGATCTTTAAGGTCCCTTCCAACTCTAACCATTCTATGATTCTAAGTTTGAAAACTTCATTTTCTGACACTCCGGGAAAGATACAGACCATTTACTCCCCAACTGCTGCCACACCAAGACCACTTGTATATACTTACAGGACATTACTTGCAACAACACCCCTCTGGAACCTAAATCAGTGCTAACTCCCCATTCACAAATACTCAGCTTGTAAGGAACATCTCTCTCCTGCCAACAGGAACTACATTCTGCTTACAGGAACACACAAAAAAAGCCACTCCTTTTAATATTGATTATTTCAAACACTACTTAAAGTGAATTACAGATATTTTATTTAGAGTACAAGCTGGGTAACACTGGTGCAGTCTGTTCTTTTCACCACTCCTCTCAACTCTTTCGGTTCGCGACTGTACTTTCACAGACCTCGCACATTTAAAGTCTCACACAAAAATCTTGCTTCATAATACAGCTCTTTTCATCTCAACAGCAAAAGGCAGTTGCTTTCATTAGTTGTGCACGTTGCACATCAGTTTTTAGGGTTTGTTTTGATTTTTAGTAAGAGCCCAATAACATGCCCACAATGACTTGAGTGTGAAAATAATGAAAATCCATATGCAAAATGATAAAATAGCTGTACCAGGCTCCCAGAACAAGTTCCAGTGCATTTTCAAGTCAGAATGTCTTGTAGATCAACACAGCTTCCCACACACCAATACAAGGCTAAAAGGGATGAACAGTTGGGATAACTCATGAATAAGAGAGGAAGGAATCACCTAGTCAGCCAGACATCTCTTGTGAATGAGTGATCCATGATCACATACTAATATTTTTTTTAAAAAAAAGAATTAAAAATCCAACTATTCCAAATATATCAAATTTTATATTTAGAAACCACCACCACCACCACAAAACCAATCCAACCAACCAACCATTTCATGTTAGCATTCCTAGAAGACTTAATATACTGCTCGTGTGGCAAAATTCAGGCACTCTCCTCTAGCCTAATCAGATCTGCAGCAAAGCAATAAGGTAATCAGTCACTGTGCTATTTTGGGATTATTTTGCGAGCTGCTTTGGGCAGTTAGTAAAGCATCTTACTTGGTAAGGCTCATTATGAACTCATGGATTCAAGACATTACTCTAACTGCCAAAAAAATTGCAAGTAGGGATAATTCCCAGTCCAAACCAGAGAAAGCTACAAACCGCAAGGAACCTGAGGAAAGGGCACTGAACACCAGCGTGCTTCCCTACACCCTCGTGTTTCACACTCATCCACGGGAACGATGGACCCTTCCTGAAGTTCTGCCAAGGACTGCAACAGCCTCACAGTTCTGCAGATCCAGTTACACTACTGGTTCCTCCCTTGGTAGCAGACACATTCACAGCTACTGGGGCCCAACTACATCAGGACTTACATATTAATGCCTTGATTGACTTTACCTCATGTCAGGGGTATGTAAAGGTGACTTTGCAAGCACTAATCACAACTAAAGCTAGTAATTATTGCAAGATGGGCAATGACATACAGGATTAGAAACGTATTTCAATATTAAGTCTGAACTGATCTTTCCCAGGTTGCGCTACTGCAAAAAAAAGCACTTTTCCCAGAACAGCCTGGATCTGCTCATAAATAGCCCGTTCCTGAGACGGGTAGAAAAGCATCCTGCTGAAGCTGTACCAGCACCATTCTCTCCTCCTCCAGGCAAGAGCAACACAAGAAACATCTCCTTCTACCTTCTCCTTCCGTTCTTGCCAAACTAGGACCTCTGGGAAGACTGTCTTTACAAAAAGTGTTGATAGGAAATAGAAAGCTGCCATTAAATCATTTCCTTGGACTTGGGTTTTGCAGATACATCCAAAGCTACAAACACTTTTCCGGGGTAACAATAGTCCTTGCTCAGTGTTTGTGGACTGTCTACAAATAATGAGGACCCAAGTCCCTGACTGGAACTCCTGAACTCCTATTGATTATGCAAATAAACGACAACTTGATTTTCTCTTTTGTGTTAGGTAACTCTTCCTAATTATTTCTATAACAATTCCATTAGGACAGGACGTCTAAACATATCTGAATATATAGAGGAACTTTGCCTTCCTTAAGGCTAACAAACACCTGTAGATGAGGCCAAAAGTTCCTGCCTGTGTAGCTGAAATAGATCAAGTATATTAAAACTATTTTTATTCCATAATTAACAAGATGTGCAACACTGTACTAGGATCAGACTAGGAAGATACTGTGGTTTTGTCTGATAAACCAAACCTCTGACAGTTCATGTTGTCATGTCATTTATTACACTCAATGTCGATATGATTGCTACTTGTAATCCTGCTACAAAAGTTTTAGGGAATGTGATAGGACCATAATACTAAGTTAAGACTGAAAATGAGTTTGCATTTCAAATTTGACATCAAACCCCTTTAAATTCCAAATACAAAAAATGTCGGCTTCAGAACTATTAAAAATCATTATACCAAGTAGGAAGGAAAGTGAGGGACTTTGTCACTGTATGGCACTGTTAGAAGCATCCTGTGACAAATGCACCATGACACCCCTGGTGTAGACTCTTCACACCACATTTACCTTCAGATGTACTTTTCAACACTGCCCAGCTACCCCCAGCCCAGCCATGTCAATGAAACACTTTCACACCTACTTAAGGCATCTTCCTGGCATTATTTTAGGTTCAAGAGATGGTGTAAATGAAGAAAGCCACACACAAATGCAGGTATTTTCACAAAACCTCAGTGAGCAGCCCCTTCTTGGCACTTCAAAGCTCAAGAAAGCTCAAGAAGCATTTCAGAAGTACTTCAGAGTCAGGACGCAGGAACAACATATAATCAAAGTAAACAATAATTCAGACATCATCAATGACCTAAGTCCATACCCACTCTCTTAGGCTTGAACCCTAATTTCTGAAGGCAGTTTCTTCAATGAAAAAAAAATATTTCAGCCCAAGAAGACAGAAGCCACTGAGATCTGTGAAACACCAAGAGCAATTCCGGTGTTAGTCCTATGGATCTTGTGACCACAAAGTATTCTAACAATCCAGGGAGCTTGGGGACATCGCCACCTCAACAGAGAAAGCACAGACTATGTGAAGCGTCATTTCCAGTCAGTGCTCATCTTGTGACAAGTCAGGCAGCTATCAGACACTTTCATGGGTTCATTCAGCACATCAAATAGGGATAAAACTCAGGGCATGGGGAGGGAGGGCAGGACACAACATGACACAAAGAATTTTCTACCACTTTTCTGAATCTCCTGGACTTACAAAGGTTCTGGTAAACTGGAACATTGTCCTTCTGGGAATAATCAGCTCCCTAAGAGGTGACAAACCCATCTGTCTCCACATTTAAGCAGAGTAGTTAGCACCCGCGAACTTCCCATAGCAGGCTACACAACAGTTCTGTAGGCAGTAAATTAGATTGGGAAGGTAGAGGAGAGGATGGCTGCAAATGTATTTAGCTCCAAACACAATAGTAAGTTGACTAACGTGAGGCAGGACTAACTAAAGGAGAACCTTTATTCCAATCCATGTTAAGCAAATTCCAGATAATGAAACAAGCAGTCATAGGATCTCGGCTCTGAGAAGTTAATTTCTAAACCAAGGTCAATTTTACAAAGGCTGATATGGATAAAAAGTAGAATCATAGAATGGTTAGAGTTGAAAGGGACCTTCAAGNCCTTTCTATGTTGAGGACTCCAGAACTGGACACAGGACTCCAGGTGGGGTCTCACAAGCACAGAGCAGAAGGGGAGAATCACCTCCCTGGCCCTGCTGCTCACACTTCTTTTGATGCAGCCCAGGCTGGGGTTGGTTTCTGGGCTGCCAGCGCGCACTGTTGGCTCATGTTGAGCTTCTCATCCATGAGCACTCCCAAGTCCTTCTCCTCAGGGCTGCTCTCCAGCCATTCTCTGCCCAACCTGTATTTGTGCCTGGGATTGCCACATCCCAGGTGTAGGACTCTGCACTTGGCTTGGTGGAACTTCATGCCATTTGCATTAGCCCACCTCTCAAGCCTGTCCAGGTCCCTCTGGATGGCATCCTTCCCTCCAGTGTGTCAACCGCACCACCGAGCTTGGTGTCATCGGCAAACTTGCTGAGGGTGCACTCTATCCCACTGTCCATGTCTCCAACAAAGATGTTAAATAGTACTGGTAAGATGTTAAATAGTACTGGTGTAATAGAGTAATAGAGGAACACAACTTTGTGCTCTGTCACTGGTGACAAGGACAGTGCTTCTCACACATAGTGGCCCACAAGCCTGACACTCATGTGTGACACCGCACCACGTGTTAGTGATGTGTTCCCATGCTCCTGTGCATCTCAGCATTCGCTCAAGCTGACCAGAAGGATGGGCGAGACGAGCAGCAGCGCGAGAGGCACAACATCTGTATGGCAGCTCCTCTCTGCCCAGTCCAGCCCCACAGAAGGATCTCCAGCCTGGCACCCCAAGTCACCAGTTGAGTCTTAAAATTATGGCTAGTATTTGAAACATGCAGATAAAACAGTAAATCAGAATTCACATTTTACGGGACTACTCATATAATCATTCAGGTTGGAAAAGACCCTCAGGATCATCGAGTCCAACCATCAGCCCCACTCTAAAAAGTTCTCCCCTACACCACATCCCCCAACACATCTCAACGACTCAAACGCATTCAGGGATGGGGACTCAGCCACCTCCCTGGGCAGCCTAATCCAGTCTCAGACCACTCTTGCTGGGAAAAATTATTTCCTAATGTTCAGTCTAAACCTACCCTGTCGCAGCTGGAAGCCATTCCCTCTTGTTCTATCGCTAACTACCTGTGAGAAGAGACCAGTGACAACCTCTCTACAGTGTCCTTTCAAGTAGTCGTAGAGACTGATGAGGTCTCCCCTCAGCCTCCTCTTCCTCCAACTAAACAGTCCCAACTCCTTCAATAGCTCTTCAGGAAATTTATTCTCCAGGCCCTTGACCAGCTCCATTGCCCTCCTCTGCACTTGCTCCAGCACCGTGATATCCCTCTTGTGTTGAGGTGCCCAAAACTGGACACAACACTCAAGGTGTGGCCTCTCCAAAACTGAGTAAGGGGGGGACAATCACCTCCTTACTGCTGCTGGTCACACTATTGCTAATACAAGCCAGGATGCTGTTGGCCTTCTTGGCCACCTGGGCACACTGCCAGCTCATTTCAGCTGCTTGTCAACCAGAACCCCCAGGTCCTTTTCTGCCAGGCAGCTCTCCAGCCACACTTCCCCAAGCCTGCAGTGATGCATGGAGTTGTTGTGGCCCAAGTGCAGCACCCTGCACTTGGCCTTGTTGAAGTTCATGCTGTTAACATTGGCCTATCCATCCAATCTAAACAAGCCCCTCTGCAAGAGCTTCCCTGCCCTCATGCAGATCAACACTCCCACCTAACTTGGTGTCATCTGCGAACTTGTTGATGGTACACTCTATATCCTTGTCGAAATCATCAATGAAGACATTAAACAGAAATGGTCCCAATACTGAGCCCTGAGGAACACCACTTGTGACCGGCCACCAGCTGGATTGAACTCCATTGAGCACCACTCTTTGGGATCGTCCATCCAGCCAGTGCTTGATCAAGCAGATCGTATGCTCATCCAGGCCATGAGCAGCCAGCTTTTCTGTGAGAATTCCATGGGGGACAGCGTCAAATGCCTTTCAAAACTCCAGGTATACAATATCCACAGCCTTCCCTTCATCTGATAATTGGATCATCTTGTCATAGGAAGAGATCATGTTTGTCAAGCAGGACATGCCTGAGACTGTTGTACTCCTCCATGCCAGAGACTGCTGTTCCTGGGGTTTTAATTTTCTTGCAGTAGTCCCAAACACACAAGCAGGTATTCACAAGCAAATGCCTGTCAAATGGTTCACGTACATTTAACCACTTACCTAATTTCTCTCTTAAGCAATCAACAGACACTAGATATCCTTATGCCAGTTTAAGTAGTTTTGAATACTACAAACTACACCTTATCACATGCCTCTGGACAGAACTGGCTGAAATCTCCAATTCATTTTTATTAAAACACTGTTCCACACCAATAAGCTCAAAAACATAACTGCACCCCCACTTTATCCTCAAAGAAACCAAGCCACAGAACACACAGGTTGAGTCCTTTTGGTACAAGAGGCTGCCAATATTAAAAAGTTTCTCTATACAGCAGAAAAGAAAGCATTACTCATTTCAGTCACTACTAGGACAAAAAACCCCAAACCCAACTGTTAGAAACCAGTTTGCAACCATCACATATTCAATGTCTGATAAACAAAAGTAACCATGACTAAGTTTGCCTGGTATATAAGAGAATCTTTTGCATCAAGAGCTGCCTTTTACAGAAGCAGAACTGACAACTGAAGTATATTCAAAATTCACATGAATCCCAGTAAATCAAGTGCCTCTTCTTGATGTGTACAGTCTTCATACTGAAGAAAAGCATTACATGGAGACCAATAAACCTTACTAAAACAAGCATCACTTGTGCTAAGCACTCCTAATTTTCAGGTATTCTATCTCAGTCCACTCTAAATCAAGTTTTCAGTGTTCCATCTCTCCACGTGTTAAGATTCTCTCCTGCCCTCGGGTTTTTCTATCTAATAATCCTGCAGAATTGGCCCTTCTTCTTTCAACACTTCAAACCAAGATAGGGCAGGTGTAACTCTATATTCTGATTTATTAGAATATAAACCAGGATTGCTGCATCAATTTAGCCAGGGCTTTCAGGGTGGGATCCTTGTTCAAGTATTAGATCCCAGGCATTAAAACAAAGTGAAGGGAACTTCAAAACAGAAGACAAAAAACCCCATATTTGCTGATGTAAAAGCTCACACCCATCCAAGACGGCAAGAGTTCTAAGCCACCTTCTTGTGAATGACCTTTTAAGATCTCTTGTCAATTCAAAGGGACACAGTGCTTAAATTTAAAAAAATCATACAAATGAATCTGACAAATGTAGCCCAGTCTAGTAATTCAATGATGTGTTCCCAGGCCAACCTATATGCTTCAGACAAGGAGTTTAACATTTAAAGTGACTAATTAAGCCATCTAGAGGCTTCTACCAAACTGAAAACCACAGTGGGCTTTCTGCTATTTCTGCTATTCAAAGCTGAGCTTACTAGCAGCTCTTTTTCAAGGCCTGTATAAACAGCTTTGTGCCTGCCCTACTACTGCAAAACCAGCAGAAACTGTAATGCAACTAATGAGCCATCAGTCAGCTATTTAAAAGAAACCATCATAATAAATAACACAGCAGATACCTATCTAAAATATGACCCACTGAAAACTCAAGAAAACCTTTTTACTGCTACTATTTTAGAAAAAAATGGTTAAAAGATGTACAAAGGTATTGATCTTACCCTAACAAATCCTAAATTTTAAGCATCCACTTCACAGACTCCCTTTTCCCCGGGGTACCTTGTCAATGCTGTGGATGAACACGTGCTCCAAATAGGTGATGCTCTAAAGCCACCACGATCAAGGAACGTGGCTCAGAAGTAGACCATACAGCCCTGAAAGCTGATCTCCTCTTTTCCATTGGTTTGAAATAGAACTGATTTACTACCTACCCACCTACCATGTGACATCACTAGTTTTATTCATTATTTTGGAAAGGAAAGAGTTCATCAGGGTTAGGGATTTTCCTAGAAGAAAATCTTAGTTAATAAGTAATTCCAATGTTTTACCGAAGGCAAATGAGAATAACTTCTGGACCTAGCTGAAACTTAACACCCATGAAATGCTAAAACAACTAGAGAGGTGCTTTTCTGTTGGCCCACTGTTCATCAGCCAGGAAAATAGGTTTGTTTTGGTTTTTTTTTCACTTGACAAATAGGCAATATTTGCATCCTGCAGGACGCATTTACAGTTAAGTAACTTTCAGAACCGCCCCTGGTCAGAAGAACCAGTCACACACACTCCTCCTCACTTGCCCACAGCTTTTTGACAAACACAACATAGTACCTCAACCAAGAGTAACCCTGATGAGTCTGGGATACTTTTCTTTCAGATTCTGGGATGCCTTGGAAGAGCTAAAGATGAAAAGGAAATCTGCATAACTCCTCCTTTAAGGCAAAAGTAAGCAGTCTCATTCCATGGAAAGCAATTAAGAAGAAACAGGATCCAGCACAAGACCAGTTCTTTTATTTGTTTGACTGTAATAATAATTATCTCCATGCATTTGAACAGAGGATGCACAAAACTGCAAAAAGAGAGAAAATTTCTAGTATCTTATAAAACTTTCAAATAATCAATGTCATCTAAGAAAAAATTTTAAAGTAATGAGTTGCAAAATGAAGCCATTCTCTTCTGACAAGATGCATTTCCACAAATTTCACTTGCTCAGCATTCCTCCAAAAATATGCAAAATGAAGCACAAAAATGGAGAGTGAGTTGTCAGGGTAAAGAAAAAAAAAAATACAGAAAATATCTATTAACGAGGTATTAACCAAAAAGGTTAGAGCTCAGACAAGCATATCATCCTAACTAACTAAATCCTCCGATTTCACCTCTACAGATTTTTTTTCTTATTCAGAGGCAGCATGGTTTTGTAACATAGACTGCAGTAACAAGGTTGCTACAAAAAAAAACCAACAGTATTTGTATCTTTTCAAAGTTAAACTAGTATTCAGTTCATCACAGAAAACCAGGGTCATATGAGGTATCAATAAGAAAGTTTCTATTTAAGATAACCCCTGAGTCCAGGCACTTTTCAAAAACTTCCTCAGCTTACAGAAGCACTTGAATAAATCGCTGATTTCTGAGGGTTTTTTTTTTTTCTGCATCCCATTCCTCAGACATTCCCATTAGAGAGAGCAGCTTTACATGAGGACTTCAGATGGTACTTGCATGCTACATGGGCTGCTATTAGGAAAGTACCCACTGAAAGAAAATTAAAGTACCCTACTGAAAACTGAGGCCTCAGAGCTTATCTTAGACACAGACTTTTGTAAAGAGTCCTCAACAAGCTGAAGAAGTTATTTTTCTTGCATCATGAAGTTTTATGTGGGGAACAAATCTAAGAAAGGCTCCTTTTTCCACGCAAGTCAGCCCTACCTGCTTTAAATCCAAGTCACTTTTACCCAGTAACAACAGCTTAACACCTCTACTTTAACTATTTTACAAGAACTCAAAATGACCTACCACGATCAAAGCCATGCAGCCTCCTCACTGGCAGAGTCTAAAGCCTTGTTTTGAACTCCTTCAACAAGCACATCAATTCAGTCATGTCATTGCTCCCACTTTTAAAGACCAGGCCTCATGTGTGTGCAGAAAAAGGAGTGCCTTTATATTCCCCTCCCCTCCAACCCTACCCTTCTTTTTAGTGAATGATGTGGGGATGGTTTGAGTCCTAAGCACAGCACAATGCTGGAACAGCATCACCCAGCTGTCCTTACAGCAGTTGNTTGATGATCTTTAAGGTCCCTTCCAACTCGAACCATTCTATGATTCTATGATTCTATGATTTCAGGATCTTCCAAGAGGAGGAAGGCAAAGGAGAGCATCCCAACATCAAGCCCACAGGGGAGTAGCTGGGTAGCCCCAATTTAAATCAGAACACAAGCATTCATGATTCACCAGCTGTAGTCTTGCCTTGCATTAATGCTCAAGTGAACCCTTCTTCCCCTCCTCAAGACTTGTGGACTGGTAAAACCTACCTGCAAATGTGTAGCTATAGACATTCTGCTACATTTGGTAAATCTATCCTTACCAAGGGATTGCATCACATATTTATATAATTATATAGTAGTATTTCACATCTTTACTTTGTACACCTATCATTAGAAAATGGTTGGTGACATTTATTTTAGGTCATGTACTCAACTGGGTCAAGCTGCACTGAAGGGAAACTAGAGTTCTGCAAGAAACTTTAGAAATCAGTTCATTTTGAAGTGCTACTGAATAGTCTGTGTTAACCATAGCTAAAAAGATTGTCTCTGGCTACCACACGCCAGACTCTCAAAGTTACTGAGATTCCTACAAGATTTTTCCAAGAATTAGATGTCTAATAAGGCTGGGAATGCATGAACACTCTACTAACCAGCTCCCTCTGCATCCTTAAGCATCACCTCAACACTTCTGGAAACCTAAACCTGCTATCCCTTGGTGTTTTCCAATCAGTAATTATTGAAGAAAATTTTCCATCTCGTTCTACCTTTTACTTCCTCAACTTTTGAAAGAACTAGTTAGAATAAAAAAACATCAACTGCTAAACTGAAACTCACATTTTTCAGAGAAAGGGCTTTTCTGCCTAATATTATCTACCTGAATTTGCATCAACTTTTTGAATTTCTATTCCTTATGGTTGAGAAAATGTTATTTGCATTCTTTCAAATATAATCCAGAAGACCAAGATTTGTAACTATTAAACTAACCTCAGAAGCCAAAGATCTATTGTGCACACCACTCAAGCAGCAGTGTTGTGTTAAGAAGGTTCGCTAACATAGCAACAACTTTAATAGCCCACATTGCCAATTTAAAACAAACTACTTAAGTATTCACCCTGAATTCAAAATCCAGTTTAAAAATGAAGAGATCTTGGATTTGTCACAGTAAGGAGGTGAGGAAGAAAAAAAGATTAAGCCCCAGTCAAAATCTCCAAGTACTGAACTGATCTAGAGTGCATGCCATTCGACTATTAATTCTACTCATTGTAGGAGGTAGGTTATGTCTGATTTTTAATTATGCTTTATGTAAATATCCCCAGAGGCTTATGCAATAGGTAAAGGCTTAAGTAAGGCAAGGTGGTGGAGGCAGGCAGCCTGCTCTGGAGAGAGAAGCCGAGAGCCAGGTTGACTCCAGAGCCAAGGGGTGGGTGAGCACCAGTTGCCTCCAAACCCCTGAACACAAGAGCCTCGCCACCTTTATATGCTCAACACCAAAAGACACTTACTGACTGAGCTTCAAGATCCTCTGGTACTTTTGTCAGCGCAGCTGGTTTCTCCTACTTGATTTACAACAGATCAGCAAACTGCACAATCCTGCAAGCGCTAACACTGCCATATTTATCACTTGCTTCAAGTCTCTCTGACTGCTGCCCAGTTTTCCACCACGATGGCTTTAGCAAGAACCTGTGTGCTCTCTGGCCAGCAGCCCTCAACCAGGGACCCTACTGACTTCACATACACACACTATTACTCACCACCCTGCCAGCACACCCTCACCTTGACCTACAGGCTTCACAACTAGCATGGAGGATGCTGTTAAATACTCCTGCCTTTGGCACCACTCTAAGTGCCAGCAAAATTCACAAGGAGTGGTAACAAAATACTTAGAATTACACCAAAATCTCACTCTGAACAAGTTGCAGGCTGTGTTCAGACCCTGATCAAGCAACTATTTACACTGAGGCCAAAACTACCTCATGTTTCAGACTCTGACCAGTGGCAGAAGTTTCTCCAAATACCCAGGAGAACCATGGCTTCCCCTCTGCTCTACACAGAAATAACATAAAGCCTCCTGGCCTCGTCCTTCCATGCCCAAAGGCATCCTTCAGCTTGTTCCTATTTGCATGGGATAATTTTAACTGGTAATTCTAGAAAATATTCTGTACAGCTGCATTTAAATTTCACCTTGCAGACCTGATACAGATTATTTAAACAGGATCCACTTTAGCCCCTGGTTTCCCAGCCAGCAGCCCAGTGACTACCATAAGTGGACCCTTTGCTAAGAAAGCAGAAAGCTTTGATTTTTCTCCCAGCTCTGCAAGGCAGGATAAATGTGGCACACTGTCTTCACCTGGAAAACAGGGACAGGACTCCCACTGTACAGTACTGATGTAAGAAATGCAATGTATTTTCAAAAAAGTTAAGCTGAAATATATTGCTCTCTTCATTCTATAGATAAATATTTCATTACACTTTTTGTCCTGTGCTCCCATGTTTCCTGTGCTACCTAATTTGCCATTTTGATTGAATCCAATTATTTCAGCATATTAAACTCAGACTAATACAAGAGTACAAACCCTAAATACTACTGCAAACACACAGCAGAGCCTACAGAATACCGCACCATTATTTTTATGACTTCAAAAGTGCAGAAAAAAGTATAGATCAAGGCAGCATGGCAAAGGCTCACTTTATTTATTTTAATTCTCCCTTCTAGTTCCAATCACTGTTAATAGCTGAAGGCATACACCCAAATCAGTGACTCATGGCACAAGACCACAGTCCAGTCACTGGGTTTTCAAAGCAGCACGGTTCAAGAATTGCAATGTTCCATCCTAGGAGTTTAATTGTTTTTAATTTGTTAAAAATAAACAAACAAAAAAAAACCCTCAAAACTGACAACAGGTGCTTCTTTACTTTTCATACACACAGAAGAAAAATAAAAAAAAAATAAAATAAAAATCATTCTTGGTCCTCCCAGCCATAGCCCACAATCTAGCAAGGTAGCATAGGTGTGGGGCTCATCCTTCCCACCCATGCTTCCTCCCCACAACCAGAAACATAAGACAGAAGCAAGGCAATTTCAGCTTTGAGAACCTGTGTTCTGGAAATCTCCAAGTGTTTTAAGTTCAAATTAATTTTTTTATTATATATTTTAAATAAGAAAACCTTTCCCAGGTTTTTCAGATGAGAAATTTTACTTTAACAGCTGTTTGGGAACCTTGATTTTTTTTTGACCTCAGCACCAACCTCCCAGACACATTATTTATAATAGGCTGTCTCTCTTAATACTTGCTATTACTCAAAAGACCAATGAAGTGCTTATAGTAAACACCTTAGCTGTTCAATCTTCACATCCTTCAAATAATGCGGTGGGTTCAAAGGGATAAGCTTTCAAATCAGAACTCTGCACCTCTTGTAAAGAGCCACAAATGCTGATATGGCCCATTTCCCCTCATTTTCCAGGCTCTGTAACTACTGCTTAGTATCTTCAAAGATACATTAAAATCTGACATCCTAGAGAATAGAAACTCATAAATGACTTGCATCCTATTCTTACAGTAGGCCTTCCAGCTCCCCAAAACACGTATGTCCTTCCAATACGCAATCCCACATCATTGTATGTTCAGGATACCAATCACACAAGGATTGCTAACACACAAGTGCTTATTTGCCTGATGTTTAATCACTTTTTTATTCAGATAAGACCTGTCAGTTCAGGTTTCAGGAGGGCTGGACAAAAGAACATCAGCAATGGAAGGCAACAAACTTAAAGACATGGGAGGATGAATGCAGGGCTCCCTTCCATTTCCTCAGAAAAAATGTGGAGATATACCAAAGTACCCACTCCTAGCCCCCAAAGAACAAATGGCATGTATGGCCTTGGCTACCATCTTCCTCCTGCAGAAGCACTGGAACCCCAACGAGCCTGCATGTGCTAGCCTCTTTCTCCTGCTTTCCACTAAGACTACGTAAGTGCTACAACGGTGGCTGGGATCTCAAGTCTTCTTTCTAGAAGAGGCAAGCAAGAAAATAAGATTCACCCTTTGGGGTAGGATGAGCGGGCAGTAGTGACAGATAAAAGCCTTGAGTTTTCTTCTCTCCCTCGACTACATAAAGCAGTGTTAGATGAGTTTACAGGCCCAATAATGCTCCGTTTGGGTTGGGATAAGGCTCCAGTCCCTCCCCCACACCCTTCCCTTGAATCTCTCCACAGGTTTGAAAGATCAAAGGAAGACACCTCCATTACCCTCTTCCATTTTGTTAGGTAAGAAATATTTCTATTGCATGAAAGCATATGCGTGTATGTCTGTGTATCTCCGGAATTTTAGCAGAGTCTAGGAATCCCATATCCTTCCTCCCGGGGCAGCACCGGGGACCAGAGGCTTTACTTTGTTCTCCGCTGGGCGGAGGATCTCGCCTCCCCTCCCAAACCTGGTTCAAAGTGGAAACCACTCCTAGAGGTCAGGAGGCAGCACCACGGGAGACATCTTTCCCCCACCCTCCGTCCGCAGAGAGGCAGCGGAGGGCCCGACCGCCCCCAGCGGGCGCAGGCGGGGCTCCCGGCCCTCTCTCCCGGGGCCCGCCGGGAGGCGCGGCGGAGCCCAGGCACCCCCGAGCCCGAGCAGAAGGCCCCG
>VXBW01005032.1:668650-683999 GCA_013400375.1 Thinocorus orbignyianus | reverse complement strand
CCCCGTTCTCCCGGCCTCGCTTCCTGAACTCTGCTGGCGCCGATTGGTCGTCCGGAACATCAGTCTTGTGCCTTGCCATAGATGCGGGCGTTGATAGGGCGAGCGGGGCTGTCGATCAAAGCGAATCCGGGAGTCGCGAATTTCGATTGGTCGAAAAGCACATCGCTCACCACGCACGGCGTCTGGCGCCGACCGATTGGCTCCTGCCGTGGCCTGGCTTCCCCTCCCCNGCTGGTGAGGGCTGCCGCTCGCAGAGCCCGGCCGTCTCCGTCCCCTCACGGCACCGCAGCAGCGCCACTAACTTCTCACACCCTACCCGGCCGCGGGCGCCGCGCCGCCCACCCACGGCTCCGNCTGTCCCGGGCGGTGATTGGAGCCGGGCGCTGCCTGTCGAGGGGAAGGGCCCGCCTCCTCCCTCCCGCGGGGCTGAGGTGGCCGGTGGCCGCGCCGGGGCGGTGCTTGGTACCGCGGGCACCGGAGGGACGGGGCGCGGCGCGGCGCCGGGCCCGGGGTGGGCTTCGAGCAGCCTGACCCGGGTGCCGAGGCCGGGCCTGTCCGTTCTGCCGAGGCCCACCGAGGGCAGGCGTTCCTCTCCGGTGGAGCCAGGCCTTCTCCGCCCCTCGCCTGGCCCCGCAGCCCGGCGCTGGGCCTAATTCACGGAGATGTTGATCTCAGGCCCNCAGCTCCGACTGGGCAGAGAAGGGAGAGGGGGGCCGAGGCTGGAGCTTGCTGCTGCCAGCCCCACCGGGCAGCCTTGGCCCTTCCGTGCCACGGAGCCTGCCCCCGGGGCGTCACCTACCCCCTCGCTGCTGCTTTCCTCTGCCTGCCGTCCCGCAGGCTGGGTCCCCTCCGCTCTCTCCCCGGTCCTGTCGGGCAGCAGGCTGTCCAGCCACCTCAGGTGGTGCAAGGAGAAGATGTGCTCCAGTCCCTTCCGGATTCCCACCAGCGCCAGCAGCTTTGCCAGGGCAAAACCAGTGGGTCAGCATCACACAGTGCTTAGAACAGATGGCCGGGGGGTCCCTGTCACACCCTCTCTGTGTCCCCAGTAAGTGCCAGGGAGGTGGCATGTTGCCTCTCCTGGCACAGGTCCCGGGGGACAATACTTGCACAATGCCTACAAGGTGGCAACAGCCCCACCAGCCCCAAGACAGGAGGTGAAGGTTGGTGGCAAAGCCACGCAGAGGTCTGAGCACCCACGTACACCACCTGCCAGGGCCTGTGTCATCACCCAGGGCAGTGCCCACGTCCCTTGGCCAAGACAAGCGCTAGGGCACTGCCAATGCTCAAGGTACGTGTGGGCAGCACCCAGCCTGTCATCAAACCGGCACCGCCTGAGTACAAGGGATGTCATACCATCACTGGGAAAATAATAGAGGCCGAGGTGGACTTGAGGACCCAGAGGAGGACCAGGCACAGAAGCTGGATGAGGGTGAAGAGGTGCACCCAGCGCAGGGGCACGTGGCGGAGGTAGGCAAGGTCTGGCTGGTGCTTGGTTGGCATGAGGAGCAATCGCACACGCTCTGTGAGCTGTAGCGAGAGGACAGCACGTAGGTCACACACCTCCAGCTTTCAGATAGCTCTTGCCTACCTCCTCATTGTACACCCTGGATGGCAGGATGTATTTTCGCCATTGTTTTTGCAGTTCAGCCCTCCTGCTGTCTGCACTGGCCACCAACGCCATGCCCAGATGAGTAAGTTTGGCTGCAAGACCAGGGGTCCTGGTACCACCATCATACCAGGCCAGGAGAGCACTTTCCAGACAGACATCTAGAAAGGACTCAAGCTGGTCTTAAAGCGTTAATTGGGAGGTAACCACCCCTTGATTACCCTTCCTGCATGCAAGAAAATGCTGCCGCCTTTGCCAGAGCATAGCCCCGGATTTCCCAAGCAGAGGGAGGGATGAGGGAGAAGTTTTCCCAGTCTGTGATCCAGAGCAGGGTAATTACAAGGAAATTGTACTTTTTAGAGGAAATCAGGAATAGCTATTTCTGGAGTGGGGATTTTTTTCCCCTCTGTGGGTTTCTCAGGAAGGGAACTGAACTGGCACATCAGCAGCAATGCCAGAACCAAAGGACCAGCAGGTCCCAGCTCTGCAGCTCCCATGTGGGTACATCCCTGCAGCTTTGAGAACAAGTCTGCGTTATACACCACTCCCTCCACTTCTCCCAACCCACATGATCCATCAGTGCAGAAGTTAATCTTGCTCCTCAGCATCCCGGATACCTCTCTTTCTCTTTCCTCTGTCCCAGAAAGGTCCCTCTGTCCCTCATTGTCCTGATCCTGGTGGGGTACAGACCCATGCCAGGCTGCATGTCATGCAGAGCTAAAATTCAGGCCCTGCTGTGCAGTGAGAGGTGGTGCTGAGCAAACCCCTCATCCCTCAAACAGCCCCTACCAGCAGCCCCAGTGCAGTCACCTCTCACCTGGATGCTGTTCAGCGCCACCAGCCCCATATGCAGAAAGACCCCATAGAGCACTGGCATAGGGATGTGCTGCAAAACAGAGGGGCCAGGGGGGGTCAGATGGCCACCCGAGGTGGCTGCTCTCACTGAGCATCCTCTCCTGTGTGAAAGCCTGCAGATGTAGCTGCATCATTTGCTGCTTTGATTCCCAACAGCCTGGTTGGGCTGGATTAAGAGCCCTGCAGCCTTGGAGGACATAGCCAACCCCCAACCTTGGAAAAGAGACCAAACCTAGCAGCCAGGCTCCCTACCTTGAGAATGGGTGCCATGAAGACAGAGAACCCTGTCAGGACAAAGACGGCCAGGCCAGTCAGCCTCTGCTCCCTGCAGGAAGCAGCACAGGTGTCATAGGAGCCCACAGACCCCACCTGCCCTCCCGGCCCCTGGGGCCTCTGCACTTTTCAGCTTTGATGGCCACGGGACCAGCAGCATTCCCAGGGAGACACAAGCAGCACCACAGCCGGCCAGCGTGGGCACATGCTTGACCCCTGGCCCCACAGCTGTGGGCAGGGGATTCCCTGGAGCGGGGTCTGGGCTTGTTGTGTACCTGATGCCCAGGAACTCAGGGTGTTCGCCAGGGGCTGAGGTTGCACTCTCCTTCCTCAGGCTCTCCATGTGAGCCAGGGAGATGACAGTGGCTGAGACGTACCAGGGGAGGCCAGTAGCAGAGGTCACAACCATCAGGAGGGAGACACAGAGGAGGTCCAGGTGAAAACCTGCTCCTTTCTGCAACAGGAGAAGCAGTGGGGCTGGGGGCAAACCATCCCCCAACCAGCATCAGAGGGGCATCTGCCCACTTCTCCGGCTGTTTCGCGGTGCTGCTGCCCCCCTGGCCCACGGGGTCCAGCCAAGACCTGGATCCTCCCCGTTGACTGCATCCTGCCCATCCCCTGTCTACAACTCACCTGCAGCTTGTACTCCCTGCGATTAAGGATGACAGCTGTGATCTGCTGGTCCATGAAAATGAGGATGGTGACCAGAACAGCAGGCAGTGCAGACGCCAGGCAGACCCACCACGGATTGGCTCCAAAGGGGAAGATAATCCAGCCTCGTGCTGGGTTTGTGGGCTGTGGAGAATAGAAGGGTTACGGCAGCTACCAACCACCTGTGAGGTTTGCAGTGTAGCTGGGTGATGGGACCAGCCCTGGGTACCCAGGCTGAAGCCCTGTGGGCATCCAGGGATGCTCCACCTGAGGAGAGGAAAGGCATCCTCTCTCATCCTGTGGAAGCTCCTAGGCAGACACCCTGGCTGTGGTGGACCAGGGGATTACTCCTGGGCACTGCAAGCCAGAAGCTGGGCATGTGCCCCTTGGGACCTAGTGGAAGAGGTGGCATTGGGTGTTGATGATGGAGATAGCAGCAAGCACGGGCTGCTCTGAGGTGCTGCCAGCCCTACTCCACACCCAGGGTGGGGAGACCAAGCCCAGACTTGAGCTTGTGTCTCTCTAGTGTGAGTTGTACCATGACGCGGTTAGTTCTGAATTGAGTCAGGTTATTTGCAGAATGTGGGATCAGCTGAGGTCCAGCCCCTGCTTGTTTGCTGGGGCACAGACCACTGGGCTGGATCCAGTGGTAGGAAGAACGGCCGCATCATAGCAAGAAGGCCACTGTGGGTGGCATAAACCCATTCCTCTGTAGCACTGTGCCCACCCCACCAGCACCTTCAGCTCACTGGGGACAAGGAGCTTGGGGGTCTCCAGGCCCAGGGTGGCATCAATGGCACAGGAGGCAAGGATGGCCAGGATGATGGCGAAGTCGCTCACTAGCTTCCGTACCTGCAGAAAGAGAGAGGTTGGCCTGGGCTGGCCAGGCCTGGGGGCTGCCCCAAGAACACTCCTAGGTCATAGCACCTGGAGCCATCCCCAACACCCAACACAGGTGACCGTGCCACCAGGGTGGCCGAAGGATGCTCACCGCCACAGGGAAGTAGCGGCTGCTCCTAAAGTGCTTGAGTGCAGTGCAGGAGAGGAAAGTGCCCCCAAAGAGCAGGAAGGAAAGGAGGGCGACATCAGGAACATACTGGCAGTTGGTCCCCAGGAGGTGCCCACCTTGACCCAGACACTGGGTCCTGCTCAGCCCAGCCTGGGTGGTGGGAGGCTGCAGGGACGGGGCAGGTAGCAAGGAGGTGTCATGCAGAGACACCTCAGGCCCATCCCAGCCTCTTGCCCCTTGCGTGTCATTCCCTGTGGAGCTGTGACCTGCAAGGGGATGGCGGGGTCAGGTTGCCAGCACCATGGAGACACTCCATCAGGGTTGAATGGGACTGTGCTGCCACCAGGCCAGCAGCTCCCCAGGCTCTACCTAGGGCCTCAGGGTTCCCATAGGGCCCTGGAACTGGCTGATGCCCAGGGAGCACTGAGAAGTGACTTGTACCCCTGTGAAGGGCTTGGCCAAAGCACCAGCCACTCAGAGGCACCATCAGCCCTGGGCTGTGCCCAACACTGGTGCTTTTGGATCAGTGATCCATTTGCAGGATCAGTGTGGTCACATCTTCAGGCCCCAGGAAGTACCCGCTGATTCACAGACCGGGCTGGAAACAGCATCACAAACCCATTCAGGTGCCCACTTCCAGCCCCTGGCACCCCCCAGACTGGAGCCACAAGTGCTGGACCAAGGCTCTCCTTGCTCCCTGTCCAGTGCCTAGGCACTGCCAGGAGGCAGGGGCAAATGGACAGCATGAAGTAGAGTGGAGGAAGGTGCCAGCGTGATCAGGCAGGTTAGGATGAGATTGAGCAGCCTCCTCCTCCAGTGCCTTCCCCCATCTAGCCAGGTGCCAGGGTCCAGGGCAGCTCTCCACCAGCCCCACTGCTGCTTGGGCTCACCGGGGCTAGACAAGTTGCAGGTGCAGCTGTAGGAGGTGACGTTGTCCAGCCGGTACTTCCAGTTGATGGGAAAGGCATCTGCCAGGCTCAACATCTTTTTCAGGGAGTCGTAGATGAAGATCAAGCTGATAAGAGCGCAGAAGCCTTCCTCGGTGAAGCGGGTGAAGTACCGCACCAGGTGGCTGGCCTCGGTGGCCACCAAGACCATCCCAAAAAAGGCCACCCAGAGCCCAATCCAGAGGCGAAACTCCAGGTAGTCCAGGCTGTGCTCTCTGATGGGAAGGGTGACCCAAAGCCTCAACAATGACACCTGCCTGGCATGATGGTGGCCCGTTCCCCAGCCAGGGGACAGTGGATTGAGGAACTGTCCCTAGCAGGATACTTACTGACTGAAGGAGAAGAGAAGGCGCTCAAAGACCAGCACGGGGCCGGTGCTGCTCAGTATGGTCAGGGGCTGGCCAGAAAAGAGGCAGAAGATGGAGCCAGCAAAGGCTGTGCCCAGGAAGCTCTCCAGCACCCCCTGAAATGCAGGGGAGGGGTGCCAGGCAACAGGCACATGGCAGGGACAGGGTTCTCAGGTCTGGCCCAAACAGTGGTACAGTTGTCTGCACCTCCCCACACTGTGTGGGGCAGGGTGCCCTGGGGGCACCATAAGCTACCTGGGAACAGTGGTAGGTGGGCACCCAGGAATCCCACAGGCTGGGCTGAGTGGGGTTTGTGCAGGGCACACCAACCTGCATGCTGTCAGTTGCATCCCCCAGCATGCCCCCAAAGGTGATGGCATTGGTGATCGTTGCCAGGTAGATGTAGAGCACTGCTGAGAGGCACTGGGGGTGCAGGGCATCAGAGAAGTCACTGCTGTACCATGGTGCCTTCCTTCGGATGTCTCGCAGCAGCCCCCCGAAAAGCCTGGGGCAGCAGAGGGAGATCTCAAGGCAGGGGACAGTCCCTTCCCCAGAAGTCACCAGCCCAGAGTGGTTTGGACATGGTAGCCCCATGAGCTGGGGAGAGACAGTGCCCTGCCCCAAATTCAGCATCCTGCTGCACCACCCTTGTCCTTCCAGGCACCCACCTGCCCGTCCTCTCCAGCTCCTCTCCGGAGTGTGGGTGCCCCCAGCCAGCTCTGTCCCCAGCTGCTGCGGTGTTCCCATTGCCATGCGACTGCTGATCTGGTGGGTGCATGGTGGTCCTGTGGCAGAACAGAGCTTCAGAATACAGGCTTCAGGCTGGAGCCATTAGGACTCAGCTGTGTCTAGGGGACACTATGAGAGAGGACAAGGGTGCAAGCAGGGCTGGGGGGACCTTATGTATCCCTGATAATGAGGAGGAGGAGAAAGATCAGAAGGAAGAGAGATATGGGAGCTGGACTAGATGATCTTCAAAGGTCCCTTCCAACTCAACTGTCCAGCAAGACCAGCAGCCAGCCCCAGCAGTACTACTTTTGGTGGAGGAGCTGGGCAGAGCCAGATGTGTCCTGCTCAGAGGCTGTTTCATATCTGAGTGCTGAAACCCAGTTTTCCCAGCAGCTCCTGCCTGAGGGCATGTAGGACAGTTTTGCCACCCCTGCCAAGAGGGAACAGCAGGACTGACAGCAGTGGGGACCAGAGCTGTGGTCATCGGCTGGAGCTGCAGAGGGACTTGGCTGGGAAGACTTCACTGGCAAAGGCTCCTGGGTGGCTTCATCCCCATGGAGATGGAGATTTTAATGTCACAGTCTCTGGGACTCTGTAGAGAGGCTGGCAGAGGCTGCAGGTGCCCTCCCTCCAGCCTACCTCCTGTGTGGAGATGACAGAGAATTCGGTGGAGGAATTCGGGTACTGGGGTCCCATTTCCCAGGAGGAAGCACAGTCAGCTCATCCAGGAAGGCCTCCATCCCTGCAATGAGGTCCTCTCGGTGCTCAGCCTGTCGGGCAACCCTTTGGAACAGCTGTGGGGAGATGCTGTGGTTTAGCCACCACATCCCTGTGTTCAGCCACTTGCAGCCTTCCTCCCAGCCTGTAGCTATTACCGAGAAAGACACCCATCCACTTCACTGCAATGGCTGTACCTACATCCTACAGACCCACCCCAAGCCTTTGTTTTCTTATGCTGGACAAGGGAAGCCACCAGCACGCCCCATCCTCTGCCTCCTCCGTTGCAACCTACAGAGGAGACGAGCCTTGGTGTCCCTCAGCCTAGGCCTCATCCCGGGCCTATCCCACCCATGGGTGCTGTACCAGGCTCACCTCATCCATCAGCAGCGTGGCCATGGCCCTACCAACCTCATGGTAGGCTTTGGCTTTGTCTTGGGGACCCAGCAGAATGAAGAGGAACCTGTGGGTGAGACAGTGCATCTCCTGAGCAGCCCTCTCAGGGGAGAGCATGGTCTTGTGGGGATGCTGGGGATGGTATCTGGGCAGTCTTGAGGGGCTGCTGCCACCCCAAGGGGCAGCCACCCTAAGTTGGAGGTTGGAGAAGACAAGACACGACTGCATGGAAACGCCATAGGAGACCGTGGGACACCAGGACCCCGGCTGGATCACAGGCACTGGAGAAAAACAGGAGGCGGGGAATGGGGGAGAGGATTTCAGGGCAGAGGAGACATCCTTGCCTGGGGGTGTCTGTGGGGTCATGTTCACAGGAGCATTGCTGGCAGGCAGGATGCAGGAGAAAGCAGGAAGTGGACAGATGTCCTGCTCCACCCCGCTCCTGGGAATGAGTGCTCTGGGCAGTGACCAGGAGGTGGCAATGTCCCTCTTAATCCTGGCCTGCCTTCTCCACACGCTGCCTGAGAAAGTCCTCAGCTCAAGCGGCACACTGACCATTTCCCCTTATGGCTTCAGAGGATGCGTTCATCAACCATGGAGAAACACCTCCTGCCCTGCTCCTTTTCCCCTGTGCAACCTACAAGAGCCACCCCACTGCTCAGGAGAGCACTGCTGGCAGTGAGAGGGTAAAAGACTCCTGCAGGCTTGTGTTCCTTGCAAGCCATGAGTCCCCATGCTCCCAGTCAGTAAATGCAGAGCATCCAGACCCTCCTAAGTAGGAGACTGAATGCAGAGCCCAGGTGAGGGTAACCCAGGGGATGTCCCCCTCAGGCTGCCCAGCAGATGCTGCACTCAGCCTGTCCTGGGATGCTCCTAAGGAATGGGAATAGCAGGAGTGGAAACAGTAAACCAGGGTTCTGAACTACGCATTGTATTGGGTGCTGTACCCTTTGCTTTTGCCCTGTAAAGCCTTGTCCTGTGCCGGAGGGAGCAGGGAGACAGGGTCAAAAGGGGACACAGAGCCATTGGCCGTGCTCCATTTACCTGCTGGGGAGAGCGACTTCAGCCAGTGAACCAAGGGCCACACCTTGCCTGAGGCGAATGAAGGCAGTGAAGGGCTTCTCCAGGAATTCAACTGCACCCACAGTAACGTGAGCTGCTTCAGCCCCCACTGGGACCTTCTTCTTAAATCGATTTCTCAGCTGAAAGGCAGGTAATACTGCAGCTGGACACTCAGGATGCCGCAGTTGCTCTCAGCCCAGCTCTGTCCTGTCTTACCTGCTCCTTAAGAGGTGTTTCAGAGACCTGGGCTCCAGGCTCAGACCAGCTTTTGGCTTTCCCTGCAAAGAAAAGGAGCAAGCAGCAAAACACCTATTCAAGAGAATGGCCAGCGTGGTATTGCTCCAGGCTGGTGGCAGTGGAGGGATGCCCAGTGGCACAGCCATGCCACCAGCCATGGCCAGGCACCATGCCTACCTTGGCACGGAGAGAGGCTGAGCTCGGTGAGGAGCTGCAGCAGGGATTTGGTGGGCTGGTGCCGTGGCTGGCGGAGCAGGAGGGCTGCCAGGCGTTCCCTCAGCTCAGGATGCAGCTCTGCTTCCTCGGGCTGCCCGTAAAGCCATCTTTCTGCAACAGGGATAAGGACCACCCTGAAACCCCCCAGTTCCCTGGCTAGTGGGAGGCTGTGCAGGGAAAAGCCCACTTTGCTGGAGCAGCAGACAGCCACCCCAGGTACCTGGGACACTCTCTCTAGTGACCAGCCCATCCCAGGAGGTGATTTTTGCATTCCCCACATACCAATTATTTCCCTGAAACTGAAGGCATCCAAATCCAGGAGCATTGTCCCCTTCTGCAGGCACTTCCTTAGCTGAAAGAGGCTGTGCAGGGGGAGGGCTGGGACATGAGGTGCGCTCCAGCGCACCCCACCATCTTCCACCTTCTCCTCAAACTTTATCCACCTGCCCAGGAAGATGTGTGGGGTCAGCAACAGGGTAGTCCTATGCCAGGCAGTGGGAGCTTGAGCTTGGATCCGTGCCTTGGATCTCCCATTAGCAAGAAGATGGCACTGGCAGGAAGGGGCTTGGGGGGCTCAGAGAACAGAGGTAGGTGGGCAGCCTCAGTGGTCACATCCCCATTCATGCTGACCCATGCCTCCCCCCTGATCTGGGGGGTTTAACCAGTAATGGAGTCACAGAAGAGTTTGGGTTGGAAGGGACCGTCACAGGCCACCCAGTCCAACCCCCTGCCATGGGCATGCACATTTTCCACTAGATCAGGTTGTTCAAAGACCAGCCCAACTTGAATTTGAACCCTTCCAATGATGGGTCACCCACAACTCCTCCAGGCGACCTGTTCAATGTCCCACCACCCTCTTTGTAGAACATTTCTTCCCTATATCCAACCTAACCGTGCCCTCTTGCAGTTTAAAACCATTGCCCCTTGGCCTGTCACTACAGGCTTGGTAAAAAAGATCCCTCCCCAGCTTTCCTGGAGCCCCTTTAGGGACTGGAAGGGGCTCTAAGATCTCCCTGGAACCTTCTCTTCTCCAGGCTGAACCCCCCAACTCTCATCCTCTCTCCATAGCAGAGCTGTCCCAGCCCTCAGACCATTTTGATGGCCTCCTCTGGCCCCATTCTCACAACTCCATGTCCATCTTGTGCTGGTGACCTCAGAGATGGATGCAGTGTCACCAGAGTGGAGCAGGGAGGAGCATCTCCTCCACGACCTGCTGGTCACACTGCCTGTGATGCATCCCAGAAGACACTTGGCTTTCTGTGTGGCAAGGGCACAGTGCTGGCTCATGTCCCATTTTTCACCCACCAGTACCCCCAGTCCTTCTCCGCAGGGCTGCTTCCAACCCACCCATCCCCAGGCTGTGCTGGGACTGGGGGTTGCCCTGTCATTAGCAGCGCTTGTTGGAGTCAGAACAGAAATTTCTTGAACTGCTTGCCGTGCTCAGGCCATGCCAAATATTTTGACGCTGGGGGCAAACAGATCTTCCCTTTGTCTCCATGGGTGGGCACGCTGCTGTGGGGAGGCTCGGCCTGCTGCACGGGGAGAGCGTGCCCCGGCAGAGCACCCTCCTGTGCAGGGGGAGAAGAGGGCTGGGTGCTGGGGAGAGCCATCACAGCCACAGCCCAGTGGTGGTGTCCCCCATGAGACCCTCTGACCCTCATGGCAGACCCATTGCTGCCCCCAGACCCCCATGGCCCATGTCCCTGTGCCCCTGCCAAGAATCGGAGGGGTGATGTGGGGCACGGGAACGTCCTAACCCACACTAGCCCTGGCTCCTCTCCCTTGGACCCCCTCAGGCCAAGCCTTTCCTGACCTACCCCCGGCCTCCTCCTGAGGCGTGCGGGTTCTGGGGAGCGTCAAAGCACTGTCCCAGCCCCGGCGCAGCTGCTGGAGCCTTGGAGAGGCAGCAAAGGCAGGAAGAGAAGCAAAGCCACTGTGCCCATGCAGGGTCACTCCCTGCGCCCTGACACCCTACCTTCTCCCACGAAACAGGTCACCTTAAGCTGGCAGAAGCAGGCACCAGCAGGGGCAGAGGACAGCGAGCAGCCCTGTTTTGAGGCTGAGGCTGAGGAACCACCAGCCTTCAGAGATGCCGTGGCCTCCATCAGAGTTGGGCTTTCAAAGGCTGGGCTTCCCAAACCGTAAGCCAGGCGATGTGGCCATTGCAGGCGTACCTACCTGGCCGTCTCTCTCCACTCCAGCCCTGCTGGCGTGTTGAGGAGCTGGTTGAGTTGAATGAAGAGCGGTGGGCAGGTGGCATCCCTTTGCTCCTCCCGCTGCTGGGCAGCACTGACTTGCTCGGCTGCTGGGGCCAAGGTGGAGGGGAAGATGCTGCAGCCAAAAGCATGGTATGAAGCTTCAGGGTTGCTCTCCTCTGGTCTCAGCTGTGAGCAGGCATCTGCCTCCTGGAAAGCTGCACCAGCCACCCTGGGCACGTGGACTTGCATGGCCACCAGCACTGGTACCCACAGGAGTGGGCTCCCATCAGGAGCTGCTGGCACTCGTAAGATCCTACTCATCCCACACCTTATAAAAGCTGTGAACCAGTTTAAACTGGCCACAAACTAATACGTGGGAGCTGAGCCCAAAACAACTATCTCAAAACACTGGGGCCAGCCCCATGGGTTCCAGTGTGGCTGGCTCCTGCCACCCCCAGCCACCCACCTGGGCCAGAGACCAGAGGACTCCCCTGCCTCCTGTCACTGAAGTGACCCCATGGGCAAAGCTGCACCGGTGCTCTCTGGGGAGCAGTGTATCCCCAAGCCCCCCTGCAGCCTGCAAGGCTGTGGTGAGGGTACAGCAAAGCCAGCCCCAGATACCTGGTGGTACTATTGGTATCTGAGCTCATGGCAAGAGGGGTGGCACAGCCCTGTGGCAGCCTCTTCCTGGGAAAAGGGATGTGAGGACCTGTTTTGGGGAAGGATGTGTCACTGCTGAGGAAATCCAGAGTGGAGTAAGAGGGGGCTGCCAGTGACAGGGTTCATGGCAAGGGCTAGGAGTGCGTCAGGGCTGCGGCTGGCCTGGCTGCGGTAGGCAAGCGGATGTTGCAGCGTGTGCGGGGAGGAAGGGTGCTGGCACAGCCACAGCACCCCGCGGAGATGGCACGGTGTTGCAGGCAGAGAGCAGGGCACCACGCTTGCTCTGCCTGCGGTATGCCTGCTGCTGCCATCCCCGGCCGTGGCTCCCTCAGCTCCATGCAAACAAGCGGTTGGGCTGTATGCACTGCAAACACAGCAGAGGGAACACAAACAGTGGCCAGCACAGGCGGGTTGTGCTGGAACCTACTGGTCCCAGGCAGGAATTCACCCCCAGGAGAAGCCTGGCGCTGGGCCAGGTGCCACCACGGCTGAAGTCACATTTCGGGGGAGTACAGGTGGGCACACACCAGGCCCTGTTGCTGGTACCTGTCCTGTGACGGATGAGATGGGAGCTGAGGCTGAGGAGCCGCGGGTGCTGAATCCAGCCCTGGGGGAGGCAGCAGGGGCAGCCCTCCCCATCATCCTCACTATCCCAAAGTACAACAAAACCTCCTCCCCCCATGCCTGTCCCCATCTCCTGCCCCACAACCAGTTTCAGTCCAGCACCAGCAGCTGCCCAATGGGGCTGGCCTCATCCTGCCCCTGCCTCCCCTTGGGCACAGGGTGAGAGCAGAAGCTTGCAGCACAGCAGTGGGGAAGCCACACCAGGGCACCCCAGGTGCTGAGGCATCCCCCAGCCCTGAGGCACTGAGTTCAGCTTCGACCACCCCTGTCTCCTTGAAGAGGAGGGGTGGGAGTGAGGGGGGCAGCCTGGGGAGCGGCTGGGGCTGAGGTTGGGGTCAGCATAGATACAGGAGGGAGAGGGCCTGGCCAGAGCGAGGGGGCTGCGTGCTGGAGGGGGCACACCATGTGTGTGTCACAGCTCAGGGGGCTGTGAGGAACTGCATGGTGCAGTGAGGAACATAGGGTCTGGGGGCTCACAGTGTGTGATGGGAATGCCATGGAATGATGAGGGAGGTCACAGGCTGTGATGAGGATTCACACAGCATGGGGGGGGCCCATGCCGGGGTGGGGCATTCACATGCCATGGAGGCATCACATGGTGAGGGGCCCGAGTGGTGTGCATGGGGGGATCCCATGGCATGGTGTGGGGGTGTCAGACAGTGGTGAAGGTCACACCTTGTAGGAGGGATGACCCTCTGGCCAGCCAACCTCTGGCTCTGCCACACCTGCCCTCCCCAGCTTCAGGGTTGCCACAGGTCCTCCCGCTGCAGCTCCCTTGCTCATGTGGAGGCCTGGGGGCTCGGGGTGGCCTTGGTGGGCTGCCCTGTGCCCCTGCTCTGCCCTGTGCCCCATCCTCCTGTTTCCAACACACCATTACAATGTTCCCCACAGCCACCCTCCTTGGGGACCAATGCTGCCCATGGGGCAGGACCCTGGCAACTTGCTTTTCCCCCGACCCCCCAGTCACAGCCCCTGAGACTGCCAGGCTGTTTGCTCTGTGACACTGGTATGCCCAAGGTGAGTGCCGTGGCACAGGGCAGGAGGGGCCATAGCCAGGGTGGAGACCCCCAGTAGCAAGACCAATGGATGAGGAGGGACAGGGAGGCTCCAGAGCACCCAAACCTCCCAGGTGGGCTGCCTCCCCCTCCTGTAAGGGCTGCACCACCACAGCCCCTGGCATGGGATGTGCATGGCTGGCAGCAGCGGGGTGCAGGCAGGGGGAACGTGGGTGTCTGCAGGGGGTGGGCAGGGGTGGCTGCAGAGGCAGAGAGGGGCAGAGGCAAGAGGGGCTGTGGCAGGCAGAGGGGAACAAGCGGCAGGAGGCAGCGAGGCAGAGGCAGGGAGCAGGAGGCAGACAGGAACTGCAGCCTGCCACCCCCCTTGCCCGCTGCCAGCCCTCTGTGCCAACAACCTCCCTGGCAGCTGACGTGAGCCGGTGCCTCCCTCTCCCAAGGTGCCAGGTCAGCCGGCAAACACTGCCTGCGCACGCCCGGCCTTGGGGACATGGCAGGGAACTGCAGGGGGGAAGATCCCATCCCCACAAAGGGACCTGCTGGGGAGCTGGCACGCAGGGCTCCACAGGGATGCAGAGCCCCTCGGCTGGGACACCCTGCCTCACTCTGCTGCCAAAATCTTTTGGGCTGCTGACGGCCAGAGGAGGCGGAAGGAAAAACATCCAGAAAACAATTGCAAAAGTCAAGTCTGAGCAAGAAGGAAGGCGTGTGAGGGGCGGGTGGGGTTGCCAGATCCGGCAGTATTCCTTGGAGACACTGACAACAATGACAGGAATATTTAATCACGCCTTGCTGAACCCAAACCAGCAGAGGGGCTGGGGGCTTGGGACCTCAAGGAACCGGTGAGGAGCCACAGCAACCTGAACATGAGCTGGGATAGGACTCTGCATGCCTGGCTCTGGTGTCAGCAGCATTTTCTGGGCTGTCACCTGGGCTATGGACAGGGCCAAATACAACAAGCAGTCGCCAGCACAGTGGAGGGGACAGAGAAGTCCCCTGGCAGCCCCCAAACACAGTGGCCACAGACTGGAATGACAGATACAAGGACAGTGGCTAACTAAGAGGGAATTGCGAGATGAAGCTGTGACTGAATCATTTGGGCTCTCCATTGGGGCACAAAAGTGGCCTCATGGCCAAAAGACAAGTTTCTGCCACAATCTCACTCTGCCACTGCCCGTACAGGGTGGCACATGGCTGGAGTCTGTTCCCCTGTCATGGTGCCATACCATCCCCGAGGGTGGAAGGAGGTTTTAGCTGCACACCATGATCCCCCTTCCTCTTCCCTGCCTGTGACCAGGCAATAAAGTTTCCCTCCTGCTTTCCCTCAGCCACCTCCTCCTCTCCACAGCTTCAGCACAGCCCTAAAGGGATCATCAGCGTCCCCTCGCAGCTCAGAAGGCCAATCCCATCCTGGGCTGCATCAAAAGATGCATTGCCAGCAGATCCAGAGAGGGGATTCTGTTGCTTTACTCTGCTCTGGTGAGACCCCACCTGGAGCACTGTGTGCACGGCTGGAGCCCTCCATATAGGAAGGGCATGGACATGATGGAGGGGGTCCAGAGGAGGGCCACGAAGATGATCAGGGGGNNNCTAACCTTTGGAGGTCCCTTCCATGGCCCGGACCATTCTATGATTCTATCAGCTCTCCTGGGCTTCCCAACCACTACACAGCCCGGGCCTGGAGCCGCAGGCTGGGGACAGGGGACACCCCGGCAGCCCCGGAGCGAGGAACATTCCCCCCGGCCCCGGGCTCTCCTCTGGCCCCGGCGGGACCCCGCCCGCGGCACCCGGGGAAGCCCTTCCCGGGGC
>VXBW01005032.1:614478-666731 GCA_013400375.1 Thinocorus orbignyianus | reverse complement strand
CCAGCCAGTGTCCCAGGGACTCTCGTGGGGGTGGGATGGGGGGGCCCATCACAGGCTGAGGAGGGTGACCTGTATACGTGCCTTGCACATGTGACATGCTGAGATCAGTAACCTGGCACTAGGAGGAGCGCACTCTGCCCCTGTACTTCATCTTCCTTTTTTTTTTCTTTTTTTTTCTTTCTTTTTCTTTCTCTGTGTTTTACTTTGATTTCTGGGATTGTGACAAAAACCTGCAAAAGCAGGCTGACACCATCCCATCCAAGGGGACACAGCCCCCGGGAAACACTGTTACCCCTCCTGCTGGGGGGAAATGTTCCAGCCTGCTCCTCTCTGATTTCCCTCTGGGAAGGGGACCCTGTCCTAGAGCAAGCAATCTGGCAGGCGTGGGCTCACCCTTGTCCGTGGGACAGGCTGGGGGGGTGGGGGATGTTTGGTAACTGAAGCTCAAGCCTCTCAGGGTGCTTCTGCGATGCCTTGGGCTGAGCTATGGACATAAAAAATATCTGCCTTTTGTGTTGAAGGCACCTTCATCTGTGCTGAAGTCCCCAGGGTTCTGAGTAGGAGGAGAGCAGCAGCGTCCCTCCGGTCTACCTGGGCTGGATTAGTTTTCCTGCCAGTAAAATCTTCCAAATCTTCTCTGGCTGTCCTAGACAGAGCCCTGTGGCAGAGGGACGTGGCTTGAGGGGTGAAGAGAGGGAACAGTCTCTGCTGCCAGCCTGAGGCAGAGCCCTGGGCCTCACCCAGACCTGGGGGTTTCGTTTCCTGGAGTATCAGGTTTTTTTCCAAATGTAGTGTGGAGAAATAGCGAAATGACTTTGCCAGGTGTGCAACCGGTGTGCCGCAGCATGAGAGGCACTTGCTGGGGAGGAGGAGGTGGGTTTGGGTATGTCAGGAAGTGGCTGAGGAGGAATTAGGCAGGTTATAACTCGCCAGGTTAGACTAGGCTGCCCACTTCACCCTGAGCAGTTCGTATTTCCCCAGCTTCACTGGAGTTACGACGTGTCATGGTTCAGGGGGAGCTGAGCAGCCCCTCTTTGGAGCAGTGAGTGCCCTCTGGCATCTCAGCACCTTGTGAGATCAGTCTGGGGGCTGAGTGTTTTTAGGCATCTGCATGTATTAAAACTATTCCACTAACATTGCTGGTTTCAGTCCATGTCCAAACAACAAGCTCAGTGCTCTGGTTCCTGCCCAGTACCCCAGCAGGGAGCTGGCCGTGCTCCAAAAGCCACCAGTCTCTGCACCGCAATTAAAATGTACCTTTGTAATCTACGGGAATGCTGCCCTTGCCATCTTTTTGGCTCTGCAAAACCAAAGATTAAGCCAGGCTTGCTCTTTTAATCTTGCCCTGGGTTTGCAAGTTATCCTCATACCCACAGGAAGGAGAGTGCACCAGAGCCATGAATAGGGTCTTACAAAAGACTGCACTCATCAGGGAAATAAAAGCCAGTAAAGGGGCAAATAGCAATTTTCTGTGTTCAGTGGAGACTGGTGCATATAATAGCAACAATTGAGATGCATAAAGTTCTGTTCCCCCCTCCTCCCCCTGCCCTGATTCCTTGAGAATTGTTCTTATGAATCGGAAAGGCCATGATATTTGTGAGAAGCTGAAAAAAAAAAACAAAAAACCAACCCACAAATGGAAAAAACCCCCTCTGCTCGGGGGCAGATCACTGCACAAAAGGCTGCAGGAGTGCCAAGGCTGAGCTGGCTGCAGCAGCTCAGTTTGCTGCTCTGCCTTCTGACGTATGGAGGTGATTTGATCACTGTTTTCTCTTTCCCTAATTGTTTTCCAGTTGCTTTCCTGTCAAAGCCTCAAGGCCTGGTTACTCCCAAGAAAAAAGGGAACGGGAATAAAAGAAGAAAAGGCAAAGGCTTGGGGAAGAAGAGAGACCCATGCCTGCGGAAGTACAAGGATTTCTGTATTCACGGCGAATGCAAATACATCAGAGAGCTGGAAGCTCCCTCCTGCATGTGAGTTGCTGGCATACTCCTGTGCCAGGGGAGCCTTAGTCATGATTCCTTCAATTCTCTGGGCCAGGCAGAGGAAAAGCAGAGGAGATATTTTTAGCATGTGTTCCCCATCCATGTGGGGACAGCTCTAACTTGGCCTCTTCCTTGTGCTTCTTGAGCAATGTCCATCCCCCACCAAAATCCATTGTGGACTTAGATCTGGCATCCCCTGCTGGTGCAGTGAGCTCCAGCTGAGCTGCTTTATGGAGACCCATGGTGGTGGGGGTTTGGAGGAAGGTGGGCAGGGGCTTGAGTCTCGCAGCCAAGGTCTTCTACAGGTCTGGTTTGCAAGACCTGACTCTGAAAAGTCCCTGTCCCTTGCTGCTTGGGGCTCCTGTGGCTGGTGCAGGAAAGAGGAGCGTCTCTGCCATGGCACCAGTAAGGTGGCTTGGAGGTAGCACTTTGGGGGACAGTCTGCCAAAGCCATGCCCAAGCTGTCCATTGGCCCTGATGAAGGACAAGGCTTTCTTGGGATGCAGGTAGAGAGCAGGGGCTAGATGAGGCAAGAGGAAGAGAAAGCATTTGCCTGCTGCAGGGGCACCTGGATCCAGCATTGCTACCATGGGAAGTACTCAGGGGTGCATATTTGATCCCTACTGACGTGGGCAGGGGTTGAGCTGGCAGATATATAAGAGGCTTTGTTCTTTGCTATCAATCCTCTGAGCCATACAGCCCTGCACCCAGAGCCTGGAGAAGATAATAGCTCCCTGGCTTATGGTGCCCACAAGATCTTGCATCCTGCAATCCGCAGGGATCAGGCTCTGCATAACTCCTTGAACCGCTTAGTTTCTCTCTGCCTGGAAGCTGTCATGAAGTTGAGCCCTTGCAGAGAGGGGGCTTGGGACTGCCAGCAAGAGATCTCTGCTGGCTTGGCTGTGGCTGGTGACCCAGCACAATGTGGGGTGCAGCAGCCTCTGCCCAGGAGTGGGACAGCTAGGTGTTCCTGACCTGGCATTCCCTGCCTGGCCTCCTGTCCTTCCCAGATCCCTGGGGCTTGGGGACTGAGATCCTGGGACATGGGCAAGCAGGAGGGGTATGGGGGCCAGCTGGGGCGCTCCAGTCTGGTGGCCCATTCCTACCCAGGGCCCTCATGGTTTTTAGGAATAGTGGCCAGCTGCCTCAGCCTCCTCCACGAAGCCTTGTGTCACTTGGTTGTGGCGGCTCTTGGAGGCTGGCTGCATGTGTCCCAGGGTCTTCTGGATTGTGGCTTCCTTGAGCTGGTCCCTGGGGTAGGGTTGGGTGAGGATGTTGCCAAACTGGGTTCTGCACCTCTGCCTTGTTTCTAGCCTCACTGCCGTGGCTGGGAGTTGACACTGGCATGTGGTAGTTGAAAGACTGGCAGGAGATGAGCTTGAGGGACAGTGGCACTGGATATAGAGATATGCCTAGATTATATATATGGTTGCATCAGTGAGCTTTGGCTTGCAGGGAAGGTTGGCAGCTTGCAGCTCTGCTGAGGAGCGTTTTTTGTTATGGGAGTAACCTCCTGAGTCTGCAGGGAAGCGGCATGTCTCTGGCTGGCAGGGTGCACAGGGGCACCCCGCTCTGAGGGAAGCGCTGAGCTCTGGTCCAGCTGCCTCTTTGCTCCCTTGCGTGGGGCTTTACACTTCCAGAAGTGGTCTGGTCAGTCTGACTCTGCCTGGATTTGATTGGAAGGGGTACAGGCCCTGGTGCCTTTTACTGGAGGGAGTACAACCTTTCTGGGAGTCTTCACTTAGTGCTTGGGGCAGAAGAAACTTCATTTACCAGTACCAGAGAGGTAATGGTGACACCAGATCTCCCAGCTCAGGGGAGTGGGACCAAGAGCATGGTGCTGGCTAAGGCTGAGCAAAGAGGCAGGTCTTTTCCATGGGGGTGTGAGGAACCCAATAACCAACGCGTGCTTTGTCACCACCAACCTTTATGCCTTTTCTTCTCACCCAGATGCCAGCCAGGATATCATGGGGAGAGATGCCACGGCCTCTTGCTGCCTGTAGAGCACCCTCTCAGCACGTACGACCACACCACAGCACTGGCTGTTGTTGCTGTTGTCCTGTCCTCCCTGTGTCTCATCATCATTGCAGCCCTGCTGATGCTCAGGTGAGCGAGAGAGGGCTGAGCTGTTGGATCCACATCCCTGAGAAAACCGTGTGCAGGGGAGGGTAGCAAGGACTTCTTTATGCTCTAAGCATTTCTTTGCTTGGCCTCACAGGTGTCACAAGAGGGGTGTCTACGATGTAGAAAACGAAGAGAAAATCAAGCTGGGTATCACTGTGAATCACTGAGGTTGCTGGGTGCTGGTGAGGTGAGTCTCTGGCCAGGCATGCAGTAGCAGTGGGGCTGAGGGCTCTGCTTTTTCATGTTGGCTGGGACTGCTACGTGGATCCCGTGCCAGAGCCAGGCAGAAGCTGAAAGCAGTCTTGAGCCTGGAGAAGCAGCTTGCTGGATCTGGGCCAAGAGCCTGGGCTGTCGGGGACTCCAGCCCTCTTTCCTTCTCTTCCTGGCCCCCTCAACACCCCTGGCTGCTGCTGCTGCCACCTCCTCCTTTCTAACCTTAAGTCCCTGCTCTGCTCTGTCACTGCGTGCTTTGGAGATGTTTGGCAGTGGGGAAGCTGCTTCTGGCTTGTTGGTTTTTGTGTTGGGTCCCCCTCCCCCCCTGGCTGGTTCTGTTCCCTCTCTGACCCTCTGAGTCACTTCCCCTACTTAGATATTGCCTCTATTTATACATACAGATATATATATATATATTAAAAAAAACCCCACCCTTCCTTTTCACTCCCACTCTGCATATTACTTGCACCAACGTAATGCCTTGTAGCTTGGCATGGGGAGAGCTTGGTGCCAGCCCCGTGTGATGCTGGGCAGTGGGGTGGGCTCTGCCCCAGGGGTGGCCATGTGGCTGGATGCTGGAAAGCTTGCAGACTTCCTCTGCTCTGGTCCAAGCCCTGACGTTAGATGTGCCTGTACGGAATACAGCTACTTCTCTTTTTTTCAAAAAAAGAAGAAAAATCTTTGTTCTTTGTGAGGATGAAGTAATGCCTTCCAGGAATTTCTGTGATGTTGGTAATCATGTCAGGGGTGGGTTTTTTTAGCTGTTTCAGCACAAGGTTTTCATCACTGTCCCCTCTGCCCTGGGGATTATGGAGTGGATGTGTCCAGGGGAAAAAGCGCTGTGGTCCCTAGAAGGGGGAAGCGTGATGGACATGGGGTGCGATGCTCAGCCACTGTTCCCCTGGCTTCCTGGCTCCTATCCTTCCACAGCAATGAGTGGCTGTTGCTATTGGGATGTTGGTGGCCACGAGGGCTCTCCCACGGGGCTGGATGGGATGGGCACCTTGGTCCTGCTGTGCAGGGCTGTGTTGTGACCTCTCCTGCCACTGTCTTGCAGGGGTCAGCACTAACGCACTTCTACCTCCTGGAAGAGGCAAAAGCCACGGAGCCAGCGCCATCCCCGGGACAAGCCTGCAGCACGGCAGGAGCTTGCTGGAGCAGCAGGACAGCACAACAGTGTCACTGCAGAGAGTTTTGTGGCCATCTGTGGGATGGAGGGGGCTTGGGAGGCACTTGCCAGTCAGGCAGCTGCGAGGAGGCAGAAGCAGAGGAGCTTTCTAGCAGCTCTCCTTCCACTGCGGTGCATGCCGAGGAACAAACTGTGAAAGGCCAGGAGACCGGGCTCGGGGCTTTCTTAGGCGCAGGATGGGTGGGAGGGTAACAGCTATTTAACAAGATATTTTTCATTTTAAATTATATATTTATTTTAGATAAACTGTACATAGTATTTATATTTATTGTAGGTCTGGCCCTGGATCCTTCCTGTAGGTCAAGACTGACAGGGCTAGACCTCCCTTATTTTTTAAGTGCAATGTAATATTCTAATAAATAACACTTTGTTACAAACGCTTGGGTTGTTAATTTAATAATGGAGCTGGGAAGGAGTCAGACCTCTGAAGACCATATGTGGCAACATGCCCTTGCTAGTGGGGTCCTGCAGGCAGCGGCAGAGTGTACAGTGGAGGTTGCTGGATCAGCTTGTGCCATCCTGAGGGTGCCACAGAGCAGTGTGGTGCAAGGGGCTGGTAGCAAGATCCATCCTGCAGGAGTCTGCAGCCAGCCCAGCCCCATCTGTGTTTCTTTGGAGATTTGTATCTTTCCTGGCTGATGCCCTGGGAGGGATGTGATGTTTGGGTGTCTGCTTATCAAGCAAAGCTGTCCGTGGTAGAAGTGAAGCCACTCTGGCCACTGATTAACTCGGATGGGACTGTTTCCTGGTTTTAAGCCAGAATTTGGCTTAAAAAACCTGAAGGAATGGACTCGCACCTCCCTTGCAAGGGATCCCAGCAGTTCCTGGGGTGGCTGCAGGCTCCCAGGGCTGGCATCGTTCCAGCAAGCATTATTTCAGATGGTGGTTCGGGACTGATTCCTGACTTTGCAGTAAAAATAACCCCAAAGCACTTCTTTCCTCTTCCCTGATCTTCCCCAGGGGGAGCTGAGATCAGAGGAAGATGCTGGCTGTAGTAGATTGTCTTGAAGCAGAGAGAAAGGACTTCTTCCTTTGCAGGAAACCTGCTTTTCTCCAGCCCCTTTCCCTTTAGCAGATGTCAAATTTCAAAGGGGAGTGCTAAGCTACCGCTTCCAGAATGTGTGCTAAGGCTGGGCAGCCAGTAATCTGCAGAGCTCTTTGGCCTAATGAAGCCAAAAATCAGCTCTGGCCTTACACTCGCTGGGGGAGGGCTTGCTTAGGAAGTGAGTGCATAGGTTCATCCCTTTTGTGTAGCTGATAAGCTTTGCAGTAGCAAAACCTGGGGTGTAGAAAGGGGGAACACAGCAATACTTTGACTTTCCAGTGCTTCCCAAGATAGAAGGGCTAAAGTACAGTCACGGCAGATGGGAAGTGCGTGGGTGACAACAGGTACTCTTGTGTGTTATCACCTGGAGAGTAAAAGCTCCAGCAGCTGCCTGTGGTCGGAGTCCCAGAGCCAGGGCAACAAGTTACTGGCTCAACCTTAATGCTGTGGGAGTGCCACTTCAATCAGAGACTTGAACTTCTGGCCTTTTTTAATGTCTAGTAAGTAAGTAATGCCTCCAGTTGCTGTGAAGAAGGCTCTTCTGCTCTGGGTCACCTTGCTGTGTCCCTGCTTTCCTGTGTGCTGCTGCTGCTCACCTTCCTGAAGCTGCTCCCCCACTCCAGCCCCGCTGCCTTTCTGCCTTTTATGGTGGGCAGCTCTGCATGCCTGGGGCTCCATGCCACTCTGGTGGGCACTGGGAATAGCTCTGCTTGAAGGTTTTTCTGCAGACAGCTGAGACTTCTACCTGGAGGCCAGCTGCCCTCTGCCCTTCTCCATCCCTCAGAAGACTCCTTCTGGTCCACTTTGCTCCTCTGCAGGCTGGCGGTGCAGGCTGGGCTGCCTGTGTGTGGCAATTTAACAGGCCAAGAGATGGGAAACATATTTTGGAGATGCAGGGAACGAGTGGGAAGATGGCTGGATTTTTGGGTTGGCTGCTTCTGCTCCACTGGGCTGGGAAAAGCTGACAGTCCTGTGGATGCTTTCTTCCTGGTTAAGGCCCAGGGCAGCTCTCTGGTCCAGCTGCACCTGTGGCCATGAAACAGCAGGTATCCCAGAGCCTGGTTAGGGAATGCTGGGGCTCTGCCTTGCCCAGGATGCCCAAGGATTGCAGGAGAAGGCTGGGCTGCTTCCCTAGCTGTGCCTGCAGGAATGGGGTGCCAGGAAAGTGCTCTCAAACACCTTGCTGAGCCCCTGGATGGCAGTGGGCCACCGTGGCAGCTGGCCAAGCTGAGCACTGCTGGGTCCTGGTGAAGGCTGACTGTGGCCTCCAGAAGCTTCCTGCTCCAGGCACAGACCCAGAAGTGCAAACATGTCACTAGCCACAGCATTTCCTGACCGCCACGGTATTGAGCCCGCTTGTGGCCTCTGACACTGACTCCATAGGGTGACATCTGGCATAACCCTTCAAATCACTCTGATGCCTGTGCCTGGCTTGTCTATGGGTGACAAAATGTGCGCCCAGCCACTGAACGCCACCACACAGTGTGGCCTACTGGCTCATGTGGTCCTGCTGCAGGTACAGACCATGTGCCTAGAGAAGAGCCCTGCAGCTTCTTCTCAGGGTCTTCTCTGGAGCGAGGGTCGAAGTCAGGAGACCTCCAAAATCCCAGATGTGGCTTTAATAAAAAATTCCAATATACTGCATTAGCCAGTTTAATAACCTATTCTCCCCTGCCTGCCGTGCTTCGGCACCTTTGGCCATCATAGTGTGGCAGAACTTGGATGGAGGGGATGGCAGTGCACTGGGGCAGGGATGAGGCAGCTGAAGAGACACCTGAGAACTGATCAAAGCACCCTTGCTGCCTCCCTTTGGAAGCAGGTGGCAGCAGCCCTGCTTATGGCTCCATTTGGCTGGTTTTCCTCCTGACTGGGATTGTTGGCTTTTCCCAACTCCTCACCCAGCCCCCAAGCCCCAAACCTGGGATGGGTTTTGCCACAGCGAGGTGTCTTCCAGAGGCTTGTCGCCACTGCAGAGAGGGTGGTGCAAATGTCCCCAGGCACCTGCAGAGTTGGGGGCATAGCAGAAAGCCTCTCACTGGCACACAGCTGCCCTGGTGGGTCGGGGAGTGCAGGCCATAAGGACTGTCTCCAGGCTCCAGCTCTGCACTGGGTGGGTAGCAATGTTGAGGGGCTGGTGGGTGGGCAGCTGTGGTGGCTGGAAAGAGCCAGGGAAGGCACTGAAAAGGGTGGCTGCCACAAGAGCTGAGAGTCCCTGAAAGTTGTATCCTGCACTCTGCTTTTTAATGTTTTTAATTTAAGTGCTGCAGCAGGGTCCCCCCAGCTGCCTCTGGCTGCAAAGCAGCTCACTGGGCACTTCAGATTTTGGTACCTTCACCCCAAAAGCATCTGAAGATTATTAGGGGACTAGAACATCCCTCTTATGAGGAACAGCTGAGGGACTTAGGACTTTTTAGTCTGGAGAAGGCTGAGAGGGCACCTGATCAATGCTCATAAATGCTTGAAGGGTGGGTGCCAGGAGGATGGGGCTAGTCTTTTTTCGGTGATGACAGGACAAGAGGGAATGGGCACAAACCCAAACATACAAAGTTCCATCTAAACATGAAGAGGTACTTCTTTGCTGTGAGGGTGGCAGAGCCCTGGAACCAGCTGCCCAGAGAGGTGGTGGAGTTTCCATCTGTGGAGACATTCAAACCCCTCCAGGTGTGTTCCTACGCAACCTGCTCTAGGTGAACCTCCTTTGGCAGGGGAGGTGGACTAGATGGTCTCTGAAGGTCCTTTCCAACCCCTGTAATTCTGTGATAGCCTCATCATTTACTTGAGCCAACCTGGGTGAGCTCAAAGGGAACTGAAGGTGATCGATTGGTGGCAGAAGCAGGCCGCGGGGCACTGAGTGAACAGGCAGCCAAGCACGGTTGCTGCACAGGACATGGCATGTCCTCCACGGGAGTCCACTGCCCCCGGCCTCTCACTGCCTGGCCTCCACAGTGCTGCCCAGCGAGCAGGCTGCGATTTCAGCCTCCCCCTGGTATCTCACTGCATCTGAGACCTCTGGCACCTCCAGGCCCAGCGTTAGGGTGGGTGCCAGAGGGCGAGGAGGGCGAGGCCGTGTTTGGCACTACTCTGGCTCTGCGTTTAGCATCTGCTACTACTTTTTGGCCTGTCCCTGGCTCTCTCTCCCGGGAGGCTCTGGGACACTCTCCTGGGGCCCTATCTCGGGGTAGAGGGTGGCAGAGCTCTGCCAGTTTGGGCAGGGGCAGCCACCGTGAGGAGCGGTCAGCAGAGCGGGACCAGCGTCAGGCTCTGAGGGCTCCGGCGACACCTCAGGGCTTCCGAAGGGACACAGCTGTACCCGCTGAGCTCTACCCTGGCTTCCCCTCGGCGCCTTCCCTTCACACAGGCCACGTCTCGCTTCCCGCTGAGGTGGCCGGGTCAGGGAACCCTCGTCGCACACGTCCCAAGCGTGTGCCCGGGCTCCGTCTGCCGGCTCCGCCCCGGGCCCGGCACCCCCGCCCCGCTGCTGCGCGCAGGCGCCCTGCGCGGACAAGATGGCGGCGCCCGTGGACCTGGAGCTGAAGAAGGTATAATTCCCTTCTCGGCGGGCAGCGCGTTCCCCCGCCGTGTCTCAGACGGTGTCTTCCCGGTTCCCTCCTCCCCGGAATCCCGGGGCTGGTTCGGCCCCCACCGCCCGGCCTCAACAGCGTGGGGACGGCGGGCTGCGGCCTGTGAGGGCCGGCTGCCCCTCATTGCCTCCACTCTCCTCAGGCTTTCACCGAGCTGCAGGCCAAGGTGATAGACACCCAGCAGAAGGTGAAGCTGGCTGACATGCAGATCGAGCAGCTCAGCAAGACGAAGAAGCACGCCCACCTCACCGACACGGAGGTCATGATGCTGGTGGACGAGACCCGCATGTATGAGGGTGTGGGGAGGATGTGAGTATCTGTCCGGCCTGCAGCAGATAGCAGGGGCTTCTTTGCTATGCTGAGAGCAGCGAACTGGCTCCCTGCTGGGGCCTGCCTGGCTTCTGCAGCGCAGTGGGGTGCTGATTGTTGCCCTGTGCACAAGGAGACACACCCCTCCCCCAGCCTTCGTTTGTAAGAAGCCTTAAGGCTGCTGCCCTGGACAGGAGACTCTCCTGGTTGCAAAGAACATGCCAGGTTTCCCTCAGCATCTTTATTTGTTTCATTTTTCTCATTGTCTTTCATTTTTAATTACAGCAATCTGTCTGGGAATGCAGCAAGGTTTACTGGGGTTTATCTTTTGGGGTTAGCTAACAGCTGCCTTGAAGATGGACCATTATAAATGTTACTAGCTCTATGTGGTTTGGCTTGCTGGCTCTGCTCCTGGCTGTGATGATCTTGTTTGGCATCTCTGGGAAATTTGTAAACTAGACTAGAGGACCGGCATTCTAATGACAGACAGCATTTGTGAAAAGGCTCTCAGAAATCTGTTCAGCTTCAGTCATTTCTGATGTAGTTTACTTCAGACTCCTTGAAAAAACAGTGTGTATAGTCCACATGCTCAGGGCTTTGCTTGCACTAATGTTGTGCAGAAATGCCCTTTGCACTATCGTGCTAGGGAATGGATCTTACCATTCTGACCTGAATTTTTTAAACTTTGGAAAGGAGCAAAAAGCTCCTATTTGCTCCTGTGTTGGATGGCTGTCAAAAGAAACATCTTAAACCAGATGTAATGTATTTGATTAACATCCACAACATACTTCTGTTTGACTGCAGCAGCCTCTGATAGAGCTATACAAAGTGGTCTCAAATCTGAAATAAGTGTGTACTTGACAAGTATCACATCAAATTTCTGTGCTTCTGATCTTGGAGTACTATGATTTTTCTCTTGTGTCTCTTGTGAGTTGGGTGACAGTGATGACTGCTCAGTTTGGTATGTGGCACTGAATCTGCTCTGTCTGCTGCCAGAAGGGGTGATAGTATCAACCTCTTCCCCATCCTGTGTTTATCACACATGCTTTGTATGGAAGTGGAGGGTCACAGGGCTGAGCTGGGAGCCAGGCCAAACTACAGGTGCCCTAATCCATCAGACCACACAATCTCCAGGTAGGAGTTGTAGGGAGATGGCAGGACTGGGAAGCCGGGAGTGATGTGTAGTTTGCCCTTTGCTGTGGGTTTCCAGATGAAGATGTACCCAGGCAAACAGAGGTGTTCAGCATGATGGAGTCCCTTTCTTGGCTCCCGGTACCTAAACTTTTCCATGTAGGCCAATTAAACATTGGGTTTGTGTGGGGATACTAGTGACTGGTACCTTAAAAAGAGATAGATTTTGGTCCCTTGCAAGAGGCGACTGATTTGACCTGGGCAGACTGTAGGCACAGCAAGCACTTGTGTCTGGAGTGGTCATGAGACAACTCACGAGGGTTTTTTCCATTCAGTTTTGTCACAGAGAAGACAGGTAAAGAGTAGTCAATATTCTGGAGTCAATAATTCTTTTAAAAGATATTTTAAAATCTGAAAATACACAACACTGCTCCTCTGTGGAAAATTCCCTCAGGATACACTCATGTGTTTAAGGTATTGGCCTTAAATCATCCTGCGTGTGAATCAGATGTGGGTAGTGGATGGTGTTTCGGTGCTGGCTGAAAAGCACTGTCCTGCTTTTTGCTTCTGCCTCCCACTCAGTAAGAGATGCTCACCTTGTTTGTGTCCTAAACCATTTACACTTTCTCTGTGTGCAACAGCTGCAGGAATGATGATCTTCTGGGGTGTTTCCTTTTGCTTACCTTTTTGTGAGCAGACAGAGTAGCTTAGGCATGGCAGGCAGCTCTCAGAGGTGTCATCAGAAAAATATTTGCATTATGATAATATTTAAAAGATGAACTCTTCATGGGCTTGTTGTACTGTCACTATGCAATTATAGATAAAGAGAGTGCTTCTTTTCTGGATACTACTCATTCACATTTTTATTTTTTTTTCTCCTGGCTTAGCCTGTTACAGTATTTCTGTCAACTCTGCCTGTTCTGACAGTGGGGCTGAAGACTGCCTTTCCACTTGACAGTAATGCTCTGGTATGATCTGTGTCACTCCTTAGCGTGGAGAACATGTGCCAGGGACATGAGGCTCTTCCTGGAGCCCACTCCAGCCCCTAGTAGAAAATTTATTGCTGAAATCTGGACCTCAGGCAAAGCAGGCTACAGCAGCCCTTGAGCAGGAATTAAAATTCAAGGGCAGTCCTGGCATCTTGTGTCCCACTGCAGACCAATGGAGGTGGTCATTATGGTTCTTATGGACATATAAGCCGTGTTTCATGAGGTGGAATTGCAGGCTTTTTAATTTGTTGGCTTTATTGGTTTGCACACGTGTGGGAGTTCAGGCACTAAAGGGATATTTATCTTAGTTTCTTTTGCATAGTTTAGCATGCTAGTGTTGGAGCTGTAGTGGGCTTCAGTTAGCCAGAAAGGGTGGAAGGCTGCATCAGTGTTAATTCTGATTATGTGTTCTTCTGACAGCTTGTTTGAATTGCTAAATTCTTTGATATAGTTTTGTGCTTCTATTCCTGTTCTCAACTTTTATTTGTTACTATTTTCTCCTTTAACCCATTTAAGCTACTACTAGAATCTGGCTTCTGATAGCGTTTTTCTGTTTTTTCTCCAGCTTTGGTGGTTTGGGATGTGCATATGGAGCTAGTATGTACAGTTTTGTAGGAGAAGATAGCCCAGGTCTTCATGAAATCTGAAGGCTTGAGGAGCTGATGATATGCTGCATCCTGGGAGGAAGTCTGTCTAGCTTGATACTTGCTTCTGCATTACTTGGAAAGCATTTGCGTGGTTTTTATTCTCTGAACCCCTATTTTGAGCCATCTTCCCTTCCAAGATGCATTCCCTGCACTGCTGGAAAATGTGAAAGTCCACTTGTTGTTCCTCAACTTGGTCTCTTTTTATTTTATTTTTATTTTTTTGAATTCTTTTTAAATATTGTAATGTGTATAACGTGTAGAGTTCTTACTGGCTTCCACATGTGGGTCTCAGTTTGCTTTTGCTATAGCTATTTTTGGGTTGACACAAGAAATGTCAGTGCCACATAGTATGAGATGATGAATTGCTGTGTACTGTACATATCCGTGAGGCTGGGATATCATCTGAGGAGTGGCATCTTGCCAAATACATTTCAATTCTGTTACTTCATGCTCTTTTGAAAGGCCTGTTACGTAGCCTGAGACAACTACCACTATGCTGGACTTCTGCTTGAGCTATTTGTGAACTGGTATCATTATGTTGCTTTGGGAACTATGCTGAAAGTTTAAGCTTCAGAATGCTGTCTGAATATTTCAGACCTTTCCCTTTACATTCATTTCACCCATAACCTGGAGAAGATCCTTATTTACAGAAGAAAAATGTCTGGTATTTGTGCTAGGTGAGGTGAGGAGAGCACTGCAGTTTTTTGTGCCATGCTAAAGTAGTTGGTTTTGGTTTGATATTGCTTTATCATCAGTTTACTTCTAGAACAAATGGGAGAATGCCTGTGAAAATAAAATATAACAAAGTAAAAATCAAGAAAGAGCTCTAGCACAAATTTATGTTCAAGGTTTTCTGCAAGTATAGTATTATTATTACAGCTGTCCCTGTAAAATCACCATGTGCGAATATATTTTACGGGGCAGCTGTAATAATATGATTTTGACTTTTTTTTAAGAGCAGTTTAGATTATTGGTGGCTGAACCATGTGCAAGTGAAACCTGAGGGGATTAAATGTTCTTGATTGTTCCTTTAGATTTAAATGCATTCCTGCTTTTACTGTGATTCTTGGTTTTGCCTGAAAATGAGACATCGTGGATCATTGTGATCTGAAGGGAGCTCCAGGAGAGCTGGGGAGGGACCCTTTGTCAGGAAGTCTAGTGACAGGACGAGGGGTAATGGTTTTAAATTGGAAGAGGGGAGATTTAGATGAGATCTTAGGAAGAAGTTCTTTGGTGTGAGGGTGGTGAGGCACTGGAACAGGTTGCCCAGGGAAGTTGTGGATGCGCCATCCCTGGAAGTGTTTAAGGCCAGGCTGGATGGGGCTTGGAGGAACCTGCTCTAGGGAGAGGTGTCCCTGCCTATGGCAGGGGGGTTGGAACTTGATGATCTTGAAGGTCCCTTCCAACTCTGACCATTCTGTGATTCTGTGATTCTGTGATTGTAAGCTTGTTACCGAAACCCTGAAGACAGCAATCACTAATGCACACTGCTCGGTACAGCTGTAGTAGCTGCGTTTTCACTGTTTGTGTGTGTGAGGTTGGCATTTGATTCTGTCAGCGCAGATCCCTGCAGGGCAGGGTAGCTGTGCCGTGCTTCCCGCTCACATTTCAAAAAACTCACAAAGAACTGAAGGACACGCAAGGCTTAGTCTTTATGGTTTAGTTACTAACTATAGGCTGGTCTGAAACCTGAGTGGCTCCTCTCTTGCCATCTCCATGGGTGAGGCTTCATGCAGAGCTCCGTGCTGGAGCCTGGCTGCTGAGGAGCTGACAGCTGCTGCAAGACTTAAATGAATCCCGGAGGCAAGCATGTTGCTATCAGCCTCTGGTGAAGATGTAGTTCATAAACTTGAAGCTCCTCTGTCTAGCTATTGAAAAAGGGAAGTCTTTATTTTCTGCAGTGAGTCTGGTGTGTCTAATAAGTACAATCAAGCACTGAATTGTGAAGAAAAGAACATTTCTGTCCAGCTGCTTGCTTCTTGACCGCTGTGTATGCTGTATATTGGACAAGACAAGGGTGTTGGGTGTGTGGAGTATCAAAGGCCACGTGCTGTCACAGGTGTTCATAAACCATAAGGTTTTCTATCACCCAATTGGTTTTTATTTCAGTTTTTTTCTCAATTTTGAACTAACTTTTGTTGCAGCCTGAAGGATGTTCTTCATGGTGTTATTTGTGAGTGGGCCTATAAAAGTTTGCTAGATCTTTTGAAAGAGCTGTCACAGGAAGCAGAAATCAAGGTGCTGCATGTGAGGGTAATGCAGTAGCAGTCTGTACAGAAGGTAATGCAGTAGCAGTCTGTACAGGTGCCTTTGACTCGTGTTGGCGGTGAGGGCCAGCAGCTGGTTGTCCCTTCCTGGCTGACCAGGAGTGGGAGAGGAGCACAGCTGGTCAGCAGGCTTTGTGGTTAACTGCTGACAGCATTGGGATACTGGGAATGGACTTCTGGATCCTGTTCCAGACCAGCAAGAGAACTTGTTCTTTGGAGCACAGGCTCCTTTTCCAACTTGACATCTCCTGATTTCTCAAACATCTTCCCTTCTGCCCTTCCCCCACTCAGTTCTTGATCTTGTTCCTGCTGCCCTGGGCTGCTCATTCCTAATCTCCTGGATATCTTGGTCCAATTATAGCTCTCCTTCCTGCCCTGCTGCTCTACGTAACTTCTCTGTGTAATACTGAAACTATAAAGAAAAGATTTCTATGGCTTGCATGCAAGCTGTACATCCTCTCAGTTTTAGGAAACGGCTGCCTTTATTTTAAAAAGTTACATTTAGACACAGGATTGGTGTAGAATTTCCTAAGTTGCTGTTTGTTAAATGTATAAGCTGCAGAAAACGGGCTAGTACAATAAAAAAAAAGCTAAGTTAAAAAAAGAAAAGGTGTTTTACTGAGCCTTACTTGATATAAACCTGTTGATTATAGTGTGGTGTCCCCCTCCTCATCTCCATGCCATGATGCTTGGCTCCCTTGCCTGGAAGCATTTAACTCTTTAGGAGCATTTTTGTGTTTGGGCTAGGGGCGTGACATTAAAACAAATCTATTCTGTTTGTCTTTCCTTTATCCCTGATTTTTTCCTTGCCTGTTATCTAGACAACGCAGAGGAAGGAGCTACCTGAGTAAATGTGAAGGAGCTGAAAACTGAACTGAGAAGGCAAGAGTGAGAACAGATACAAGCTGCTCATGGAGACTCCCACTGGTGCTGGAGGAGAGGGTTTGATGTGCTGCAATCCAGAGGCAGTGTGCTGTCATATAAATGCCAGAGCCTGCAAGAAGTCTTGCACTTGCAGGACAGCAGTTTGGAGGTCACACTGTTCTGAGGAGCAAGGACTGTAATGGGGCACCTTCATTTTGTCCCTGTGTCCAGAAAGAGGAAATCTGGGGTTTCTTGCAGATGTTGCTTCAGTGTTATAGTTCTCTTCTGACACATGCTAGACAGTTATTAAAGGTTTTGGGGAGCTAGTGCTCCTGCTTTTAGTGAGTTGCTGTGCCAAATGACTGTAAAAAAAAAAAAAATGAAACCATGACTGTCTTATTTCTGAAGTTCTCCAAGCACGTAAAGTGTGACTCACAGCAAGGGACCTCCGTTCAGATCCTTCCAGTATCTGAAGGGAGCTACAGGAGAGCTGGGGAGGGACTCTTCATCAGGAAGTCTAGTGACAGGACGAGGGGTAATGGTTTTAAATTGGAAGAGGGGAGATTTAGATGAGATCTTAGGAAGAAGTTCTTTCCTGTGAGGGTGGTGAGGCACTGGAACAGGTTGCCCAGGGAAGTTGTTGATGACCCATCCTTGGAAGTGTTGAAGGCCAGGTTGGCTGGGGCTTGGAGCAACCTGCTCTAGGGAGAGGTGTCCCTGCCCATGGCAGGGGGGGTGGAACTTGATGATCTTGAAGGTCCCTTCCAACTCTGACCATTCTATGATTCTATGATTCCATTTATGTTACTATTTAGTGGATTTAAAGCACTGGACTCTGTGTCTTTTCCCCTGTTTCCTAAAGTAAGTGTTAGAATCAAGGGATAGAGTCCCTGGGGAAATACTGAGTGCTGGAGGACTTCTTTCAGAATATAGGGCTGTTGCTCTGATTAAGTGCAGGCCAAAGAGGAGAATAGCCAAATCCTTGTTGTAACTCTCTCTTTCTTGGGAATGTCTCTCCAGGTGTGGTGTCAATGGGTGTCTGGCCACCTGGCAGGGTGCCACAGTGTGCCCAGCACTCCACCCATTGCTGTTGGGTGGAGAAGCCCAGAGTCAGTCTCTGGTTTGATATGTGTGTGTCAGCATAATATATAGTTTTTCTGTGGAACAGAAATTCTGTCCCAACAAGAAATCTAGGCTTGAGCATCCTCTCACCTCGCTGCCTGTTCAAAGCCTGAAAGAAGGAAGATTTAATTAATGAACCCTATGTGAAAAGAATGAAGTAAAATATGAGGAAACGAATATGTGGGATGAGATTGGTATTTTACACAAATTTAATAAGAGACAGAAAGTGTTGAACTCAGGAATGCTCCAGCTGCTATCTTGAATTTTAATTTTTGTTTTCTCCAAAACTATTTGCTGAAATCAAGAATCTTGTACCCAGATTGGGAGGGGGGGGGAATAAAAGAAGACTGATTATTTTGTTTACTGAGAAGAAACAATTTTCCAAAACAACATTCACCCTTTTTGATCCACAAATGCTGATTCTAAAAAATTTGTTCTTACTGATTAGGAAACAACAGTGTTATTGTTTTAGTGCTAGCTAATTTAATTCTAGTGTCCAGAAATGTCTCTGTATTATTAGTGTTGTGCTTGAATTCTTTTGACTTGGTTATCGTTCCGTCCACTTCTGTGGTGTTTGCTGTCTTGCTTTCTTTGATGCTTTGTTGTAGCAGGTTTTGCAATGTGCAAAAAGCTAATATTTGGGTCTTCTCCCTCACTTAGCTTTTCAAAGGTTTCCTCCTGGGCAAGGCACAAAGCATTGTGTTCTTTTCTTGCAACCCTGGATGGATTTAGCTTTTCCAAAGAGATGTATCCTGATTTTGCTAGTTTTCCTATATGTCGCTTCATTTACTGCTGCAAAATTCAGCTTTCTGTTGAGGATTCTGGAGAAACAGAAGATCTACCAATAGAAAAAAAAGACTTTTTTGAAACAGGAATTTCTTTAGGATTGGTTGACCAGAGTGTTCACACCAATGTTTGCTTGTTTGTGTTTTCCTAGATGTGTGTTCGATGTTGTGAGCTGTTTGTGTTTTTTTCCCCCTCTTTTTAAAAATGTTCTTCCTTAGGAATTTATGTGAAATTCTTAAAAATACAGGCAACTTTAGAAATGGATCCTGACTTCCCATTATTGGAAAAATCGTTTCTGTTTTCTGCTGCTTGCAACTTGCAAATATGGTACTGTTGTCCCAAAGCACAACCTAGACAGCGGGGAAAAAACCCCAACTTTGAAGTGCGTCTGCTAGATGTGCTGGATGTAGTCATCTGAGTTTGTTTTGCTTAAATAAGCTACAGGACATCATTGCTACATGCTAAAAATGATATTAAAGGAAAATTAGAAGATAAAAGCACTAAGCCAGGGCTATAGTGAGGAAAAAACACTTGTGGATGTTTCACCTCCATGAAGTGTAGTCGTGTTTGCAGCGTTTTCCTGCATGATAGAGAAGAGCTGTTTGCTTGGCTGCCTTTTTTTAAATTTGTTTTTAATTCCATTTATGTTGGTTGAGCCCTCAAAAAGAATTGATGATGTTATTTAAAAGCAGACTGTGGTACTATTTTATTATTTTGGGTTGTGCTATATTTAATACACACTTGGAGGTGTATTCCTGCTTTCTTTTTTTAAAGAACCAAGCATGAACAATGGTATAAATCTACCATCTAGTTAAGTGTCTGGCAATGCAGAAACTGCTGTTTGCAAACTGTGTTACTATCTTGGCTTGAGGTAATGTAACATGCTGTAGCTATTGACAGATGGAAAAAAAAAAGTGAATACTCAATGTAAACATGGCCTAAAGTGCAGAACAAACCCCTTTGCCCCTCGACAGGGCAGGATGGACGTGTTGGGCCAGTCCGTGGAGAGGTTTGAGGAAGCAAACAGTGTGGGACTCTTTGTTCTCTTGCTTTAGCTCCTTAAAGTAAATAGGTTTACGGCTTACAAATGTTCATCTAAGTAAAAGTTACCCTTGTTGTAGCCTACATAAGACTCAGTTTGGATGGCTTCCAGCACTGCTAATCCTGGTTTCTGTGCCTACTCTGGTACTGTCAGGCTGAGTTTCCACACGTTCTGTTGCCCACCAGAGATGCTGCCAGCATGTTTCCACTCCTATCTCCTTCCCAAACAGCTCCTGATGTGAATCCACCTCTGAGTGCTGTAGTAAAATAACACGTGAACTATAAATGGCTGCTTCTGGAATGTATTCATATATAATCCTCCCAATATAAGCTGCAGGATTTGTTTTGCTTTGAGGTATGTGCTGCTTCTTTGACAGGGGGGAGGAAGGGGGAATAGCTAGGTTTAGCTATATTGAGAGTGACCCAAGGAGATGACTGACCACTAAAATAAAAGCAAACATAGGAAAAGCTTCAACTCATCTGATCCAACTCCATCTGTTTCTGAGCAAGTTCTGGTTCAGGCATATGATCTGTTGAATGGGAAATTCAAAATCAGACTGAAAAATGTGAAACCCTTAGACTTGAAGGGTGACAGCACAAACTATAATTAGTCATGATTTAAATTTTTTTTTCAATATTGCTTCCTTGTCTTCTTTGGAGCTAGGTAATTCATCTAGGATGACTAAAACTGGAATTTACTGGGGTATGAGCAGTGCCTGTTATGAACTGCGCAGGGAATAATTTACAGTAGCACAAGCAGACCCTAGGAGAGTGGAAGGGAACTACTGGATAGTTGCAATTGCACCCAGCCAGCTCCTGTTCAATCAACTGCTTGGGATCAGCTCCTTGGAAGCCTCTCTTCCATTGGCTTTGAACAGTACTTTAAATGCAGTAATCTCCTCCTGAGAATGCTCAAAGCCTGGACAGCAGTGCAAGTTCAGAATTAAAAAGCGTCTTTAAATAGATAAGGGCATGACTGGGCTTAGCCCAACTGTTCTCATGGAGCAGTCTAATGAAAATGCTTGGTTTCAAGGAGCACAGCATGTTAGTTTTTTTTTTTAGAAATACAATAAACATGTTAAAATAATGTTATGGCTTTGTACAGAGTTGTTAGTTTTCAGTATCTTAAATTTTTGTGGAAGGTTTCCCAAATGCAACGGGAACTGTAAAGCTGAAGTTACGATGATCCCTTGTGTGGGCTGGGAGCCAGGCATTTGTCATTTGTCATTATTCTGGCAAAATAGCACTGGAGTGTCCCTACCTGTAAAATTGTCTGTCTCTGAAGTTAGGCAGAAGGATGTATATTTGTATCAGGCAGAGAAAAAGCTAAAGCTGCCTCTGGTACCCTGCACGGGTTCTGGCAGGGGTCTGTGAGGACCCAAGAGGGAAGAGTTGCTTTGCAGACTGGCAGGAGGGGGCTCCAGACAATGCAAGACAAACACCTGACCCACGTTCCCTAACTGTCTGGGACAGGGGTCTACCACCGAAAGCTTCAGATGTAAGGGCTGAAGTTGGTTGCAGTTATAATTCATCAAAAATAAGGGTTCTTAATGGAAAACCTGAACTATGAGCATCACTGGTACTCCACCTTTAATAACTTCATTGACTTGTATGTCATAGTGAAGAGTGGCGTGTGCTGAACAAACATCTCCATAACCTCATTCAGTAAGAAACAAATCTTTCAGTATCTAATATTATGTCTTAAAGTCAAGTAAACAGGACGTTTTGGTGCAGAGTGAGTTATGGAATTACTTACACTGAACGGACATCACTTTGTGGGTGTGTGCATGTGACACAAAGGAACAGGCAGATGATGAAGCTGACAGCGTTGCTGACCAGCCTGACTACAGCCTGAAGACTGTTTTGACCAGGGCATGAGGGAATGCTGTATAAACACTGAACAAACGGGCACCATATCTCAAAGTTTGTAGTTGGGAAGGGGTGAGAGATCTCTTCAGAAGAGCAAGCAATGATTCTCAGAGAGTATATAAACCATTCTCTCTGCCGTAGGGAAACAAAATCTCTCTGTGGAGCTAGCAGAGGGAGGAAAATAGAAACAAGTGAAAATATTTAGAGTGAGGTTTCTCTTTCAGTTCCATTGTGCTCTATTTTTGTTCCTCATATTACACTCGAGAACCGGCAGTCACCGGGAGATGGGAGTATGTAGGTACAGCTGATTTGCAAACACTTCACTCCATAACAGGGCTGCTCTTGTTGGCAGCCCAGGTTTGGCTGAATGTTGCTGTCCTCAAGGACTTCACTCCTCTGTAGCTTTGTTTTCTAATTTTCTTTGTTTTGTTTTGAGCTTTTACCTTTGTGGATGTTGGAAAAATTGCTAAATATCTGGAATAGGACAGATCCTGCTCTGTTTTTGCTAGCCATTTCCTTTGAAATGGGTGGCCAGCTGAGATGTGGTGAACTTGTTCTGGATCTTCTGACCCACATGTTTCTGGTATTATCTAACAACAGTGAAAAAGTTCCTGCATGAAGAGGAGATTGTTACTAAGCTTTGTAACTGCCACTATGGTGCTGGATGTTTTTCTGAGTCATTGCTTCATGTTTGACAGTGTAGGTGCTGTTTGACAGATGTGCCAGTGTATGATGTGACAGTTCACTGAGAGAAGGAGACATGATTGATGTGGTTTGCTGCTTGTCTTCTGCAGGCTATCAATGCTTAAAAGCCATTCCAGTTCAATGGACAAACTCAGATATTGGAGCCTTTGTGGTGGACTCTGGCAGAATGGTCTGTGGAGGTGGCTTTTGTGCTACAGGTGCTGGTGTGTGCCAGGGTGGTTGGTCTTAGTCATGTCATCTGTCAGGCTCAGTGCCACAGAGCAGAAAGTGGCTCCTCAGCTCTGTGATGCAGTGACTAATGTGGGGCTAGTTCTCAGTTGGAGTACCTCCAGGCAGCAAATGAAGTTCATGTGTTTGAAAGGCTTGTTCACAAACTCACTCAGGGAAGAAATAAGTCCTCAGAACCTCCCATGGTTCTTCCATGAACGTAAAAATTCATAAATAAAACAATCACATTTAACTAAAAGCTGGCTGCAGAATGACACTGCCCTATTTCTGCACCTTGGTGAGAACAAAAATATATCAAGTTGGTGTTTTATTTAGGGTAATTGGAAGAATGAAAGGCAGATTAAGTTTAAACTCTGGTTTATTACAAGCTTGCTGCAGTACCTTTTACCTAATGAGCAGAACAAGCCTTTTTCCCAGTGTTGCAATAAACCACAGTACTTTCTAGGTAAAAACTTCAGTCAAGATCTCCATGTCTTTATCCCAAGCAAGAAGCTAAAACATTTTTTTTTTGAGTTCTCCTTATGTTGGAAAATGAAACCACAGATTTAAACAGTTAACTATGAATGTGGATTTATAACTTCAGCTTCAGAAAACTGACCTTCGACAGCATACACAGCAGCACCTTTCCTGTTTGGGCTGAGGGCTTGATGGCCTTGTGACAAGGAATTAAAATGAGTGGCTGGAAGCTGGTAGTGGTCAAGAACCTCCTGAAGGATGCTGCTGGCCAGGTGAGGGACACTTCATCTGCTTCTGAGACAGGATGTGAATGTACACGGGTTCCAGCCCACTGTTTTGTGGCAGATAAAATTGGGGAGTTTGTATTTGTGTCCAGCTGCCCGCATAAGTCTCCTCAGTGCCATGGCCATCCAATTTTAATTTGCTGTTGCATGTCTGCCAGAGAGCACTGCAAGAGGGTAGGAGGGAGGATGTTTTCCCTGATGACTGCTGTTGACATTTGCAGAATAGAAGTGAAGTCAGACACTTGTTTGTTTAAAGGTTCTTAGTGCCCATAGAGGTTCTCAGCCAGACGGGATCACTCAGTGCCTGTAGCCAAGCAGAGACCTTCCCAGCTGCAGATGGGGAAAACTGATGAAGCTGTGTTGGTGTTTAACTTTGTTTCTTAGACTTAAGGGCATCAGTGAAACCAAAATGGTTGGTGGAAGCAAGTGAGAGGGTATCCTGTTCTTGTTTACTGCTCCACAAAAAAAAAGAAATAATTGAGGAAACATTCATATGCACACACAGTCTCAAGGAAGCTGTGATGTGCAAAAGACACCTTCAAGATCTGATTTTTCAGTAATACCAGCTACTGCAGAAGCAAGGCAAAATTTTAGTCTTCAACCCAATATCTACAGGGTGTGTGTGTGAGGGTTAGTGTTTGTTTCTTCTGGTATTACTGACTCAAGGTAAGAGCATCAGAATGATGTGGTTACTGGTGATCTCTGACTGGATCATAGAATCATAGAATGCTTTGGGTTGGAAGAGACCTTGAAGATCATTGAGTTTTAACCCCCTGCCTTGGGCAGGGACACCTCCTACCAGACCAGGTTGCTCCAAGCCCCATCCAACCTGGCCTTGAACACCTCCAAGGATGAGGCAGCCACAGCTTCTCTGGGCACCCTGGGGCAGGATCTTACCACCCTCACAGCGAAGAATTTCTTCTGGAGATCTCACCTCAATCTCCCCTCATTCAGTGTCAAACCCTTTGCCATAGTCCTGTGGCTCCCCTCCCTGATCCAGAGTCCCTCCCCATCTCTCCTGGATTGGAAGGGACTGGAAGCTCTCCCTGGAGCCTTCTCTTCTCCAGGCTGAACCCCCCCCAGCTCTCTCAGCCTGTCCTCCCAGCAGAGGGGCTCATAGGAGAGATCCGAGCTCTACTTCTAGTGCAAAGTAACTTCTCTTTCTTAGAAACGTGGTTGTGGACTTGATTTTCACAAGACTGAGAAAACTGTGTTTTATTTCAACAGGTCGGTGTGTGCTGAGGCCTGAAAGCAGTACCCCTGTGTGAAAGGGGGTGGTGGGGCCGCCTAATGGAAAGGGGGGATTGAGAGGACAGGGTGTATGAGTGAACGGTGTAGGAAAGAACAGGAGCAAATACAGAACAAAAATGGAAATGGCACCAGTAATAAGCATGGACTGAGACTGGGAATAACCAAGGAGAGGTTTGAGAAAGTTGCCATGTGAAAGGTACAGTGGAAGTTACTGTAGGAAAGAGGAGGTGAAGTGGAACAAGGGAGAGGAGTGGGAGAAGGAGGAGGAAGTGATTGCTGGGTGCAGTTAATAGCAGTACCAAAGAGATTTTTAATTGGAAACCTCGTATAATTAAATGCAGTTCTGCTCCCATGCATTTCAGGAATGCAGGTGGCACATAGTTTTCCTTTTGGCTGTTGTGCTGCTGATGCAGAGTATGCTGGGGTTTGAGCCAAGCAGCAGATCCGTGTTTGTGTTTACCAGGCTCTGAGCAAACATGTTAATAATGCCATTTGTCACGGGAGATGGCACTACCAACAGAGTTCAGTTTTTTTCTGTAGCAGACAGGGAATGCACTCTTATTCTGCCCTGTCTAAAGCTGCTCGTTTTAACTGTTCAAGCATGAGCTCTTGTCACCTGGCAGGAAGGCATTGACCCTGGTTGGTGCTTGAAAGAGACCTTGACCTTGTTGGTATGACACGTGGAGGCTCCTTTTAAGTCCCCTGGGGGGACTTTCTAAGTAGGGAAGAGGTGAATCTGCGGCTTGTAAGTGTATGTCTGGAAGGATGAAAAACAGCCATGGAGAGTTCCTAAAATTCACTTGAACTTAGTTGTCCTTTACCTCTTTGTGGTATGCTGGTGCCATGTGCTGGAGAGCTGGTTTTGGGTGCTGGTGCACTTTTGGAGGCTCTTCTGAGCAAGTTGGGCAGCTTTTTGCACTCTGGTGAGCAGGGTTGCTCTGACTGAGATTCCATGGGTGTATCTTTAAAACCGCTTTGGCAATTGAAAAACAGAACAAGTGGAAACCAGTGGCTGCAGTTTCAGTTTAAAATGACCACTTTGCACTCCACAGAAAAACTCTGAATGTAGAGATCACGGGTATTCAGAGATCAGTGAGGGTATGTGTTAAAGCCAAGGCCTGAGCAGTGCAAGCTGTGAAAGCTTAAGTGGAGAGAGATATACCATGACTCTGTAGTTCTGGTGGAAGTACCTGGTTCTATACCATCAAAACTTAAAAGGGTTTGGATTTGAAGACCACCCAGTCCAACCCACTGCCCTGGGCAGGGACACCTCCCACCAGACCAGGTTGCTCCAAGCCCCATCCAACCTGGCCTTCAACCCCTCCAGGGATGAGGCAGCCGCAGCTTCTCTGGGCAGCCTGTTCCCGAGTCTTACCACCCTCACAGCAAAGAATTTCTTCCTAAGATCTCATCTCAGTCTCCCCTCTTTCAGTGTCCTGTGGCTCCCATCCTTGATTCAGAGTCCCTCCCCAGCTTTCCTGGAGCCCCTTGAGGGGCTGGAAGGTCTCTCTGGAGCCTTCTCCAGGCTAACAACCTCAACTCTCAGCCTTTCTCTGTAGGAACTTTGGTTTTGTGTGCAGCTTTTGAGGACTAAAATGGTGATGAATGGCATTTGCCCAAAAGAGGTTTCCTTGACTATATGGTGTCAACTGATTTAGAGCCTTTGAAGGGAATGTGCTGACAGACTCCCCTTGCTAGCTGTGGGCAAGAATTGCTTTTGGATCATTCAGGGGCGCAGTGATAGAGGGAGGGAGATCTGCATGCCTCCATTTTCTCCCTCCCAAATCCTGTGTGAGATTAGTGAGCAAAGCCTTTGAGGCCAGCCTGGTGGTTTGAGTGAGCTGTTGTAGCAATGTCTTCTGACTCTGTCCAGAACACTTGAGTGGAGGATGAATACTCTGCAGAGATCACTGTAGTTTCATCTGGTGTGTGGCTAGGCATACCATAGATGTGAAAAATATCCAACAAGTTGTCTCTCTCTTCTTTTTCACTTCTAGGTTTATTCTTCAGTCTAAAGGAGTGATTCATAATCAGCTCTTAGAAAAGCAGAGAATAGCTGAAGAGAAAATTAAGGAATTAGAGGTAAGTTTTTGGCAGGTTATGATGATGATGATGAAAATAGAACACTGGTGCAACAAGATGCTGTTGGCTTCATCCCTTGTTTTTATCTGGTACTTCTCGTTCTGACAGATTGTAACTAGGTGAAACGTAGTGCCTGTGACAAGTAACCTACAGGTAATTCATGTAATATGGTTTTGTGTTTTTTTGCTAGATCTACAGCTCCAGTAGGGATTAATTGTTCCCTCTGTGTCCTGCTGTGAAAACTGAAGGTGCGGGTTTCAAATGAGATTAGTAGGAGCAAAGTTTAAAATTAGCAAAAGGATGTCTGTGTGGTTATTTGCAGCAGATAGGTGATGTGAAACTTTGGCAGTGCTGTGGATATTAAAAGTTTACACAGCCTCAGGACAATTGCACAAATTCATGGAAGATAAATCCATTGAGAATTACCAAATATGTAGAAATGGCATCTCGCTCAGGAAGTCCCTGAGCTAAAAATGTCTGGAGGCTGGGAAAGTATGAGGAGGAAGTACCACATACGCCTGCCCTGTCCCCACACTCTGCCCTGGGCATCTACTTGTGGCTGCTGTTGAAGACCAGTTTTATGGGGAATTGGGACTTTATTTTGACAATGTAGTCAGAGCACTTATATGTTCGTATGTTTATCTGGTTGGAGCATTCAAGGTGGAGAAGAATATCTAGGGAGTATAAAGTAGTGTCTGTGCAAGTGCAAATAAGTTATGTAGAAAATCTTAACTGTCTTCTTGTGGCTACGTGTACAATTTATGTCTTTGGATATGATGTTCAAAATGTGCTTGTCCAAGGCCATTAGTGCATTCTTTTTTTATTAATGGTCCTAAAATATAATTGATACAAACCCCTGTTTCTTGGTTTTTGTGGAATGACAGAGAAAACAAAGATGGGGTTTTGTTTTGTCAAGCTGTTTATCTTATCTGTTAGTATTTTGGAGAAAGTGAGGGTGGAGACCAACTAAGCAGGGACATGCAGGAATAGGAATAGCGCTTAAACCTACTCAGCCCTGTGCAGTTCTGTCTCTGTTGTCTCCTATTGAAACTAAAGCAGAACTAGAGTTTGTATTTTTTTAATTATTTCTTAAAACTCAGCTTGCCTAGGGAGCTGGAGGTGAAGTCCATCACCATATATTGTGTTATCTGGCACAGAAATCACTCCAGGCACCAAAGGGTTTTCTGTTTCTGGCCATGAGAACTTTTTCTGCACAAGGGAAACAAGTGCTCCATGTATAGGCTGTATCCTTGAGGTGGTGTTAATGCTGACAAGGCACAGTTGTGTGTATTGCTGTGTGATAAAAGCAATTGTATCTTGGCTAGAGTGGAGCCATCCTGGGTGCCAGTGGCTTGGCACAAAGACAGCCCTACGAGTGGGGTTGGAGGCTGGATTTGGAAGCGACTGGGTTGTGGCTGACAGCCTCTGTTACAAGCCGCCTGCCGGGTCCCTTACTGCCAGATCCACTGGGCTGTGGTCCACTTTTTGGCTACTGTGCCCTTCAGCTGTGCATCTCAGTTTCTTCTTCTTCCTGGTGGGGAATAAGCTTACCTCCTAAACTTTCCAGTTGCTGAGTTCAGCAGAATGGATGGAATTCCCCATGAATTATAACTGTTCTTGCACAAAGCCTTAGAACTGGCTGCCTTGCTGATGTGTTTTTCTACTTTGTAGCTCTCTGTTGCTCGAGTCTCTGGCTGTGGCCACTGAACTGAAGTTCCCAGCAGCAGTGACTGTCCTAAAAGGCAGTGCAAGTGGAGAGGTGGTTGCTACATGGATTGTTTTTTCTTTATAACCATGGATAGCAGGACTCAGATTGCCAGAACTTTCAACAGTTGGTTTTAAGTGAATATTCAAGTCTGTCTTTTAAGTACTCTGCTTCCAGCTGACTGGCAGTTTTGTAAGGATTTTTTAGGCTTTGTATTCCCCATGGATGAGGACAAGCTCTTAGACTAACTGCTGGAAACTGAGGTACCAGGGAAAATACCTGAGTCCGAGTCAGAGAGCACTTATCAGAGAGCAGGGTATTTTGCTCTCCTGAAAACAAGCTGTGACAGAAACAGGAAAGAATGTGAAACTTTGTGACCTTTTGCTTCCACTACTTCATTTTAAAATAAATGTCAAACCAAGATAGGTTAAAACTTCCCTCCATCCATTATTAACATGGGAGGATTTTAAAGCTCAGGTTTGTATTTTACATTGTTAACTACCTCATTACTTAATCACACTTAGCATAGTTTAGTCAAGCTGGTCAAAGCAATCCTCCAGTATCCATGCGGTGGGGCTGATCTGGTTACTCATGTAGCGTTGAGCTTGAGACAGTGATACCTTGCTACTGTGGTGCTTCTGCTAAGATACTGTCTAAGATACTGTTTTGATACAAGCCTGAATTTGAGAAATGCTGTTGCTGGTAGCTTGGTGCTGTTGGCAGAGGAGCACAGCACAGAGGGCTAGATTCACTGCTGGCCTCTTCTATAAATCCATCCAGCTACATAACAAGAGACCTGAGCTGGGTTTCCTGATGTTCACAGCTGTCAGAATGAGCTTTGAAAACAGCAAGGGGTTTTGCATCTGGTTTGAAAGCTTCTTTTCTCCCTTGTCTGATAACCTCCACTGCAATGTGTGATTGCAATTATTCCCTTTCCCTCACTCCCCTCTCTTGGGATTCTTCTGCTGTTGAAGGGATGCATTGCCTTTTTCAAGGCAGCAATGGCAAAGCAGCAAGGAGAACCACACTCTGCAGAAAAAGCAGGGTAGCTTTACCCTTGTTGAAGCTAAGGTACGAAAATATATATATATGTATATATATGTAGCATTCTTAACTTCACAACTTATATATATCTCCTTTGGAATCCACATAGGTTGCTCAGGTTTGCTGGCAAAATGCACATGCCTGCTCATGGACTGTGCCAGTGAGGCTTACAAAAACCTGCTTGAATCTTGCAGAGTGGTGGCATAGACTCACTCACAGTGGCATGGGAAGTGTCCCGCTTCACAGGAGCGATTGGGTTTTTCCAGTCCTGATACTATCAAATTCTTGTTGTGTTTCACATTACGAGGGGTATGTGCTAAATCTATTTTGAAAGCATTCTAAAGGGATGAGCACAGACCCTTTTTAGCTCAGCAATGTTTGTGCAGTATTAGAAGAAAAAGCAAGTAATGTTTTTCTTCCCTTGTTTTTAAGGAAAGATGATATGTGAGGGGTGGAACAATGCTTTGTTTCAGGAAATGTTATCCGTTTCCATTGTAGGGCTAGATGGATTCTGTTTTTGAATGTGGCATTTTAAAAAGAACAAACTCTATGATGTTACAAAGACATGGAAAATTGGTTCTTCGTTAGGGGTGGAGAAAGTGATTATTACTGTGTGTTTTCTCTGATAATATCTGATAGTCCTCTTCTCTCCTGCTATATTCAGCATGTTTAGTTGTCAGGCGTTGTCAGACTAAATTGCTAAAAATAACAAATAAGGGGGAGGCTCTGCTGGGCAGCTCTGTCTACTGCGTGCCACTGAATTTAGCTCCTTCATGAAAAGGGCAAAAGCAACCTGCAGCTTTCTGGCTGAGCTGGATTTTGGTTTTAAACACTGACCACAACACTGTTGTGTGCTTGTTTCCCAGGCAATTCTTTCACATACTTATGGGAGACTGAAAGTTTGCTGCTGTGGAGATACAGGGTTGGTTGTTTTCTTCTCTGTCTTCCTGGAGTAGAAAATATGATCAGGAAAGCTATACCTAAGTACTTGGTTTCTAATTCAGAAATTCTTCATGGGATCCTTCGGATGCCATGTCCAACTGCCCTGTCCCACACAGAAAACTTCTTTGATCTCATTCATGGTGGAGGAATGAACACCCTGCTCTCAAACACCATTGTGCTCCACGTTTAAGGGCTTAGATGGTGTTGCAGGGCTTCTTCCTGGCAAAGTTTAGAAGTGGCTGCATTGCAACTCCTTATGGTGACCAGCCATCAGAGGTTAACAACAGACTTCTTCCCTAGTGCTGTCTGGAAGCAAACTTGCTTGTGCTGCTGCTTCCATTTCTCTAATCTTCTTTCTCTAGGAGCTTTAAAATGTCTTTGCTGCAGCCCTGAGGCATACTGGTGGTGCTCCCCTTCTTGATGGGTAGACCAGGGCGTCTCTGATGGTTGCTACAACAGTGTTTTTGTACCCTGTGGGAACAAAGATTTAAGCTGGTGAGGTGTGGCTGGGGAGAAGTGTCAGAGCCTGAGAGCTGATGTTCTCTGAGAAGGTATGGCTTGGATGGACCTGCTCAGGTGCCTGTGACGTGCTCCAGCGGCAGCTCTCTGGATGCCCTTTGGTTTTTATGCTCAAACCGTCACCGTGGAGCCCAATTCTGAGGGTGGCTTTAATGATGTAAAAACAAGTCTCTCGAGATTTGTGGTGCACTTTGCAAACCACTAAGCCACCATCAGAAGGTAGCAATTGTTAAGCTGTTCCCAAGTTAAACGAACTTCTTCCGGGGATTTACAGCATAGAAGCTCTCATCCTATGGTTGGCTCAGGATAAGCCAGTGCCCAGGAATGTGTGGTGGGCTTTTTAAATAAACAAGGGAAAATAAGGAATGCTCCTGTTTGCTTTGGAGAGGGGAAGCCTCAAGAATAGCCCTCTGTGCTTTAGCCTGGAGCACGTTTTACTTTGGATGGGTGTGCTGTTCTCTTGTTCCACTGCTGGCATACATGCATGTACCGAGGACATTTACCCAGGATTTGAAGTCATTCTAAGTGTGTGCACAGACTAGGTCAGTCCCTGACTGGGCTTCAGCCCTTTTGGCTTTCTAGGCTGCTCTGCCCTAGGGAAGGCTGCTGTGCTTCTGTCACTGTTGTTGGTAGAGGAGCTAAGCCAGAACCACCATCCACACAACCTGAGGGCTTGGCTGTAAGCATGATTTGCAAATTCGTGCAAAATTTCCCTGGCAGGGATCATGTGGAGGTTTGGGACATTGCTGGGGAGTAGATTGATTTTTATTTTCTGAATTTGCTGGTCCTGGAAGGAGGTGGTATGTGGTGGGGTTGGTTGGCTTTTTGGGTTTGGGTTTTTGTTGGTATTTTTTTGGTTTTGTTTTGTTTGTTTGGGTTTTTTTCCCTAAATGTTTCTCCTTCTCCTCTTCCAGCGTTACAGTATCTGATATTTGGGAATTCACAGTGGTTATATCTCCTTCTGTTCTTGCTTTGAATCCCACCTTGGGGTTTCATTAACCTTCCCTGGCCATCTATGAGTCAGGAATCCAGATTGGGGGTTGGAGCTTGATGATCTTTAAGGTCCCTTCCAACTCTAACGATTCTATGTTCTCTGCAGTCAAGGAGAAGACAATAAATGCTTCCAGTGTCACTGGTTCCTAGAGGTGATCTCCCTCTGCTTGCTGTAGAGGGAAGCTGGACACCTGATGTGGAGACAGGTGGGGTGTGGAGGTGAGCTACCCTACATGTAGGATTAACATTTGGGCTTGTGTGGACCTTTTAGGAGGAAGCTGTGGGAACTCCACAATTAGAGAGATCGGTGTGGAAGTGAGCTGCAGAGTCTCATCAGGCCCCCTGTGAGGACCAGCCCAGACAATAGCCTTCACCTTGCATGGCTTTGGGTGTCTGGGGCAGATCCTTTCGGCGTACGAACACTTGGACTTGCTGATGTTCCTGGGAAAAGTCTTTCATCTCGACTCTGTCAGCTTGTCATCTGGGACTGAGTCTGTGCCTTGCTCCTGCATTGCAGGCTGCAAAGCTGGAGGCTTAGCTTGCTTTTTGAGGACACTGGTGGTCCAGCTGCCTGCCTAAGCTTGCTGTCAGCTGGGGAGCATCCCCAGCAACTCCCTCAGGAAAGCAGAGCACAGCCTGCATGGCTGCCAGCAGCTGTCTGCTCTCCATGGAGGCACTTATTTTGAATAAGAGAGTAGCCAAAGCTTCTTTTTTTTTCTTTTTTCTTTTTCTTTGTCCTATATGTATAGCTGTCTTACAGGGCATAGAATCTACATTCTCATTCCTGGTTTTTGAAATGAAAAATACTTTGAGCAATGAGCAAAATAGGCTTTAAAATAACAAAATTGTGAGAAGGTTGAGAGCATAATAGACATATAGCTAATGCTATGGACAGAACCATTCTTTATCGTAGAATCATAGAATGGGTACAGTTGGAAGGGACCTTAAAGATCATCGAGTTCCAACACCCTGCCCTGGGCAGGGACACCTCCCACCAGACCAGGTTGCTCCAAGCCCCATCCAGCCTGGTCTTGAACCCCTCCAGGGATGGGGCAGCCACAGCTTCTCTGGGCAACCTGTTCCAGTGCCTCACCACCCTCACAGCAAAGAATTTCTTCCTAAGATCTCATCTCAATCTCCCCTCTTTCAGTGTCCTGTTGCTCCCATCCTTGATTCAGAGTCCCTCCCCAACTTTCCTGGAGTCCCTTGAGGAACTGGAAGGGGCTGGAATGTCTCCCTGGAGCCTTCTCCAGACTAAACCCCCCCAACTCTCTCAGCCTGTCCTCCTAGCAGACAGGCTCCAGCCCTCCCAGCATCTCTGTGGCCTCTTCTGTCCCCACTTCAGTAGTTCCGTATCCTTCTGATGTTGGTGTCCCTAGAGCTGGGGAGAAAAGCCCCAGAACAGGTCTTTGTGGAGAAGCACTCTGACATTGGCCTAGATTTACAGTTCTAAGGTAAATACTGGAAGAACTTTAGCATATCTAATGCTGCTGTAATTCTTTCTGTCCTCTAAACTGACTCTGCTGGTAAAATAAATAACTCATAAATAATAGGCCCTACTCCTTGCTTCCAAGGCTGTGATGAATCACTAACTTAACGTATTTCTTTATATTTAAAGCCTCTCAGGCTAATTATCATTTGTCAAAAGTGAGCATAGCAAAAGTTCTGTATTCTTACTGCCCAACTTAATGTGTATTTTATGCTGTTTCTCTTTTATTGGAATCAGATCACCTCTGATCCTGGATAAATGAAAATCTGTTGTGTGTAGCCAGCACCTTTAAAAGGGAACAAATACTCTCCAGTAATCACAAGAAAGGAGGTGTATTTTTTTTTTTTTTAAGTACTGGTTCTGATTCCTGTGGTAGATTTGTTAGATAAAGATCAAATGGGAATATGTTCTGCTTTGCAAATTGTGTAAGAAGCTTGTATTATATTAATTAGAGCCCAAGTCACTGGTTGCAAAACATGACGTTGTAATCTTAGAGGCGTAGAAAGAAGAAATCATTACATCTAAGAGGGGATTCCCAGCTCTCTAAAGGGCGTTCCACTGGGTTAGACCTGGGATGGCTTGTAAAAACTTCAACATCCCCCAGTGTTTTTGTGAAGAGTGATTGTGGATGATGCTGATTTTGGTGTGATGTCGTGTATTTATAACATCACGCGTGTATGGGTAGGCATTTGCAAGGCTGGATCTTTCATGTGGGGCAATCATTCACTGCAACAAGTTTTCAGACTTTCAGATTTTTGAAAGCAGCTACTTAATTAGTAATTCTTTGTTAGTCTTCCCTGCACTGCAAACTGCAGAGTAAGCACACAAACTAGCTGAGAGGGCAAAGGCTTCATGAAGGGAGAACTGGAATTTGATGACTCTTTTATTTTCACTGTTCCTACCTTTATTTTTAAGTGGATAATTGTGGATTTTAAAAGCAGGAGAATAATTAACATGGGTGTTGATTGCTTCCTTTTAAATGCTTCAGAAGCTAGCTATAGGGACGCTTTCAAAATAAATGTATCCCTGAACTTGTTTTAGGGTTCTTTTTTAGGTTTGCTCTGATTTATAAAAAGTCTAATGGAAAAAGCTTTTCAAGCAAACTTTGCCAGTGTACTCACATTCCTTTTTGTAATTCAGGGGAAAGTGAAATGCATTAACAAAAAACCACTTCTGCTGCATCTAAATGGTTTTGTCTGTCCAGGAGACTACGTTTAGTTGTCTGGGTCTGAAAACAGTGCTTGTTTCCTCTCATTAGCATGAAGCTGCATTTATGGTTACGCTGAAATCATTTTAACACAAAGTTGGTAGATAAGTCTGTCTTTGTCATTTTAAACCAGGGTCTGATTCATTGTCAAAGCTCTCCTTTGTGCTTATGGCTGTAGAAGTATCCAAAGCAATGAGCCGAGCTGGATGCGGGTCCCTTTCCAAATTCCTCCTTGCATGAGTAATAGTTAGTCACAAAACCAGAGCCGCTGTCCTTGCCTTAGTCACCAGACCCATGCGATCACTCCTCGCCGTCCTTTATGCCCAGCAGCTCTGGGGAGGGGGATTATCTGTGCTCGATAAACCTTCATCCGGCCCCCATCTCCTTCGTCTCGCCTGGGGAGAACAGGAAACGATTATTTGGAGAGCGTGCTCCTGCCTGTAGGAGATCTGACCCAGCTCTGAGTCAGTTTGTAAAGCCACACCTTGCTCGCCAGGTATGTGAGGAGGCCGTCATGACTTCCTGCTTGCCCAGCTGCCTGGTTCACTCCTCTCCTCTGCCTGGAAATGTGTTCCTGCTGGGGACCTGGTTGCTTTCTGCCTGGGAAGCAGCTGAGTTCAGGGGTGTTTGAATTAGGGGGTGATGCTGGTTAGTTGTGAGTTTGTCATCTTTTCCTTGCTGAATTATTGAGTTCTTGAAATTTATAGTAGTAATTTTTTGCTTTTAAATGGCCTTGTTTGGCCAGGACTGCAGGGTCGAAAGGTGTGGTATGATTTTGCAAAAGTGATATTGCTAGGAGGTATTCTGATGAGCCATACTGGCTCTGCAGGACCATAGAAACCAAGGTACCAAAGTAGGGAACTTACCATGTTTTGCAAGAGGCCGTTTGGTGAGGGACACTTCCGCCACGGCAAAACGTGGGGATTTTCAGAATCTGTGCGAGTTTCCCCTCCCCAAGTTATCATAGAAATCATAGAATTATTAGAGTTGGAAGGGACATTGCAGATTATCAAGTTCTGACCCCCTGCCATGGGCAGGGACACCTCCCACCAGACTAGGTTGCTCCAAGCCCCATCCAGCCTGGCCTTGAACCCATCCAGGGATGGGGCAGCCACAGTTCCTCTGGGCAACCTGTTCCAGGGTCTCACCACCCTCACAGCAAAGAAGTTCTTCCTGAGATCCCATCTCAATCTTCCCCCTTTCAGTGTCAAACTCTTTCCCCATGTCCTGTGGCTCCCCTCCCTGATCCAGAGTCCCTGTCCAGCTTTCCTGGAGCCCCTTTGGGGACTGGAAGGAGCTCTAAGGTCTCCCCAGAGCCTTTTCTTCAGACCGAATCCCCCCAGCTCTCTCAGCTTGTCCTCCCAGCGGAGAGGCTCCAGCCCTCCCAGCATCTCTGTGGCCTCCTGTCCCTGCTCCAACAGATCCATGTCCTTCTGATGTTGGTGACCCCAGAGCTGGAAGCAACACTGCAGGGGAGTCTCCCCAGAGTGGGACAGAGGGGCTGAATCCCCCCTCACCTTGCCTTGCTGGCCACACTGCTGGGGATGCAGCCTAGGATGTGGGGGCTTTTCTGTGCTGACAAGACTGCTGGCTCACGTTGAGCTTCTCATCCACCAACAGCCCCAAGTCCTTCTGCTCAGGCCTGCTCTCCATCCAACCTCTGCTCAGCCTGTATTTGTGCTTGGGGCTGCCAGGAACCACATGCAGGACCTTGCACTTGGCTGCATTGAGCTTCCTGAGGTTCATATAGTCTCACCTCTCAAGCTTGTCATGGTCCCTCTGTTTGACCTGACTCTGCTGTCACAAGTCTGGTTAGGGTACAATATCTGATCTGAAGTAATGTGCCTCTAAAAACTGCTCTAAATGGGTAATTTTGCCAAGAAGGGGTGTCCCTGGAGGAATCCTCTGGGTTGATTACAAATTTCTGCTGTCATCTACTGAAAGGTTTGCAGTCATCTGGCTTTTGTTGTAGTTAACATCAGGCTGGGGTTCAGGAGTTCACTGGATTAATCCATCATTTCCTGGTCACAGAGAGCAATTGTCTTCACCTCCACTGAAAATGCTGTCCTGTGGCTGAGACAACAGGTATGTGCAGTGTCCTCCCAGCCAGGCTGTGGCCTGGGGACAGAAAGGCTGCTCTGCAGGCAGGTTTTCTTGGATGTTAGATTGAAGGTGGCCTCCCTGGTACCAAGTGTGGGAAGCAGCGGTTGCTTTTCCAAATGAGGTTTTTCTGAATATGTTTCTCAGGATTTCAAGCTGCTGTGGTAATGATGGGGGAAGCTCTGCTGGTTGTGCTGCAGGTAGGATCAATACAAGATGAAGGTAGATTTGCACCAGCAGAATTTTAGGCAGGTGCTTCTGAAGATCCTCCTGAGTTGCCAAGTCCAGTTGTATTACTGATGTCTTCTTTTCTTCAGTCAGATCCAGATGGTTTTGATGTGACGGGGGGTCCCTGTTGCCTTCTGGAAAGAATGGCTAAAGGAAAACCCAGGGATCTGAATCATCATTTCTTCTCTTAGGTAAATGGCATCATCGTGCTTCTGTCAGCAGCTGTCGTCAGAAACCAGCTGGGCTCCTTTCCTATTGCACTTCCCTCACTCTTGAGCAAACTCTGTGCAACTTCCTGAGAGTAGTAACTGCTTGAAAAGTCTTAAAGTCTATCTAAATATTTGGTGGTTGCTGTAGCATGGTAATTCCAAATGTGTACATGTGCCACAGTGTTGAACTGGGTGAGGACCAGTCCTGGGTGGACCCGTCAGGGTGTAGGACTGCCTGCAGACCCACCCCGCCCCATGGCTGGTGCCTACTATTTCAGTTTCTTCTGAAACGGAGGCAGCCGGGTGCTGTTCAGCAGGACCACCTCTTTCCTGTTTATGGGTTCCAAGTGAAATCATAGAATGGTTAAGACTTGGAAGGGATCTTGAAGATCATCGAGTTCCAACCCCCCCGCCCTGGGCAGTGACACCTCCCACCAGACCAGGTTGCTCAAAGCCCCATCCAGCCTGGCCTTGAACCCCCTCAGGGATGGAGCAGCCACAGCTTCTCTGGGCAACCTGTTCCAGTGTCTCACCACCCTCACAGCAAAGAATTTCTTCCTAAGATCTCATCTAAATCTCCCCTAATTCAGTGTCAAACCCTTCCCCCTCATCCTATGGCTCCCCTCCCTGATTAAGAGTCCCTCTCCATCTCTCCTGTAGGCCTCCTTTAAGTACTGGAAGGCTGTTATAGGGTCTCCCTGGAGCTTTCCCAGCTCTCTCAGCTTGTCTTCGTAGCAGAGGTGCTCCAGCCCTCTGAGCATTTTTGTGGCCGTCTGCTGGACCTGTTCCAACAGGTCCATGTCCTTCCTGTACTGAGGACTCTAGAGCTGGCCACAGTACTCCAGGTGGGGTCTCACAAGAGCAGAGTGGAGGGACAAAATCATCTCCCATGACTGCTGGCCATGCTTCTTTTGATGCAGCCCAGGATGGGATTGGCTTTCTGGGCTGCCAGCACGCACTGGTGGCTCATGGTGAGCTTCTCAGCCACCAAAACATCCATCCTGTTAAACAGAGTGCCCGTCCTGGGCACGTGATCTTCTGTGATCTCAGGCTGTTCCAAATGTTTGCCTTATCTGTGGTGCATGCTTGGTGTGCTGGTTCTCTGGCAACGGGGGTTTGGGTGATTCCACCTACCCTGACACCAGTGGTAGCCTCAAGAGTGAGGGCAGCTCATGCTGCTGCTGCCGCCTGGCCCCCAGCGTGCAGGCAGCACGGCTTGCTTTCCTCTCGGGGAAGATCCTTCCCCAGACAAGCATGTGTTCCTAGCTCTATCTCAGGATCTGCTGATCACTTTCCCAAAGAGTGCGCACGCAGAGCCCTCGAGGAATGCCAAAAATGACCTGGGTTAACTTTGGGAGATACAGAAACTCTTGGGTAGCAGGTTTATTGAGACGATGTCACAAGATGAATTGTATCAGGGCTCCCGTTTGAGGCACTGCATCATGCCTGAAGACTGCAACATTCCTCGTCAAAAGCCTTCCAGGCACGAGAGTGGGATGCCAGCTTCTGGCACTGGTAGCCAAGCATGCTGTGAGCTGTGGGGTGGGAGGTGTCCTTTGGGAAGGAACCTGCCAGCTTATTTCGTCCTCACAAAGTTGGATGTGAAACAAGTTTGTAGAAGAACAGTTTTTGTTTGTTTGTTTTTTTTTTTTTTAAAAAAAGGCTGAAATGAGAAGGTGCATTCCAATATCAGATCCTTAAATTTCCATGGAAACATTTTTGTTTGGGTTTAAGCATATTTGTGTTTGCAGGTCAGCCTTTGAAGCTCCTTTTCTCTTGCTGAGGTAAAGAGAGAAAAGTGGAATTTGAAGAGCAAAAGGAGTAGATGTTGAATGAGAAACCGCTACTTGAAGCAGGAAGTGTACCTGTGGGTGCAAGGCCTAACACAGCAGGAATAAGCTGTGGCTGCTGTGCCTTGGTTTCCTGTGGAGAGCAGAAGTGCTGCTTGGCTTTTGGAGCTGAGTGTGCAGGCTGTGAAATGCTGTGCTTGACTACCAGCTCCAGACAGGGCTCCACAGACACACAGGTCTGGCCACTGGCTGACCAGCTCTCTCTAAAGGCAGAGGCGTCTGAATCACGGTGCTGGAAGAAATATGTTGCTTTGATCATCGAAAGCCTGTCTGAGAGGAGCTGATTAATAGTTTTCTCTTGCTGTGGAATCTGTGGATGCTGGCTCTTTAATCTGTCAGGAATGTGAGGTCCGTGTGCGTCAGTGCCTCTCCGGCGAAATGCTGGCTGGGCTGGCAGCGTGATGCAATGGGAATGGAGGTGGGAGGTTCAAGCAGAAGGTGATTTCCCACTGTGTCAAAAGGCCACGGGCCACCTCTGTTAACCACAGCTCCTTTTCTTCTTCGGGATATGAACTGTAATTGTATTTTGTTAAATCTAGTATTTCCACAGCTGCTGCCAACAGCGAATAGCGCAGAGCTGGTCAGGGAGCAAGTGTTGCCCGTGACAGGGAGGGAAGCACAAGGGAGAGCCATGGCTGGGGTAACAGCAGGGGCAAGTTTTTATGCCACTGTGCCACTGGGGCTTGCCACTCTGGCGTGCGTCGGTGAGAAGTGAGGACAGTGAGGGTTGGCTTGTGGATGTTGCCGTATGTGACCTCTGGCTGGAGCTGGTTGAGCTGGCACTTCCAAGAGCTTGTGTTTCTTAAGCAGGTGCAGTGAAGAGGTGCAGGGCTGGCAGCAGCTGCCCAGAGCTGTTGCCTTCAGCCACCTGGCGCTGCTTGGGAGTGGAGCACGTTGGCAGCAGCACTGCAGCCCCTAGTCCTTGCTGGGGTTCTGCATGAGGGGGGTCAGCAGTGTCCTCCCTGCCTGGCTGTGGCTGCACAGTCGTCCTCCTTCCTGGGATGGCTTTCCAGGAGAGCGGTGTGTATTGCCTGTTGGATGCTCTGCCTTAGCAGCAAGTCCTGGTTTTGGCTACATCTCTGATCACAGTGCTGTCACTGTACTGGAACTGAAACCCCACACAGGTAGCCCTTCACCCCACACACCTGATTTAGGAAGACTGCAGGAAGGCTTGGAAGTGGGGAAGACTCCTTGAAGCTGGGAGGGGAGACCAAGAGCCAGGCTTGGGGGAGGCACCATCTGTGGTCAGGTGCAGGAGACTCTCAGAGCTCCCCACAGGTGCTGTGCCAGGTCTAGCTGGTGTGGTTGGCTCTGCTCCTCAAAGGAGAGTTCTTGGGAATATCTTCTCTCCCTCTGCCTTGGTGGCAGGTAGCCATTATCATGAGAAATCTACTTCCAGAAAAGAGATTTAGGTGAGAGCATTTCCTTTTGGACTAGTTTTCAGACAGATTATTGAGGCTGTGGTTCATCTTGCTCCGAAGTGCTGCAGCCCTTCCTGACTAGGGACAGGGACGGCTGTTGGCAGCAGGATTAGTTTAAGAGAATTGTGAAACTACAGGCTGGGAGACATTGATTGCACTGGCTTTTTAAGGGCATCTGCTGCCATTTTGCCACCACGTGTGTCCCAGACCTTGCTCACCTGTCATAGTAGCTCTGTTTTGGTCTTATGTCCCAGTGCAGGTGGTGGTGACCTTCCTGTGTGGGGATGGAGTGGGGCAGCAGGGGATTGAGGGGCTGTCATTACAAATAAGAGTTTTGATGACAACTGGTGGGTGGCCTGTGGTGGGAAAAGTGAGGACAAAAACATGTCCTGTGTTGTGGCAGGGTAGTGGGTGGCTTTTTGGAGTGCACGTGAAGTGTGCTGCCTGCCTGGAAAGCTGCAGCTGCAAATCCTGCTTCCTTTAAGGCAGCCTCTGGCTCTTCTTCCTCGCTGCTGCTGCGGAGAGGCTTCTTGCATGCTGATGGGACCTACAGTCTCAGATCATTCCTCTCTCCGTGGGAGTTACTGTGTGTGGGTCCTGGAAACAAAGCAATGTTTCTGAAACTCCTGGAAGCCTCAGGGGGGCAGAAGCAGTAGAAGGGTGCACTCGTTGCCCTGGCCGAGTTTCAGTATCACTCAGGAAGTGTAGTTTGCAGTGTGGTAAATAAATCTCTAGCAAGTGGATGTGGCAATCGTGAACCAGGAGGAGGAACTGGCCCCTCTGCAGCCAGAGACACTGGCTGACAAACCAGCCTTTTCCTGCTCTGCCCCAGCCTTGCCACGCTCTTTGGTAACTTCTGGGGAGACGTTGGCACCTCATGACACTGCCTGGTCTCTCTGTGGAGCATGACCTTGTTAGTAAGCCATGAGTTTGAGCTTTTCTGGGAGCGGAGTGGCATGTGTCACCCCATTGCCTTCCCAAATCCAGTCTTCTTCTTAGACCTACCCTGAGACTCTGTGACTCAGGCAGTGGTATCTGCTGCTCTTTGGGGTAACCACCTTGTCTGGCCAGAGGCCTGCAGGAGCAGCTGGGTCTGTTGTGGGGGTGAGGTGGTAGTTTATGGTGCTGCTGGTGTGGGGACCACCTAGGAGCTCTGAACCTGCAGGTTGTGCAGCCTCTGAAGTCAGTGGTTTGCCATGCAGGGTCAGTGTGCTGCCATGTGTTGGCAAGCACTGGAGTTGTTGGTAGAATTAATATCAGAGGCTGCAGAGAGCAACAGCCTTTGGTGTCGTGAGGGACCAAACCCAGCAGTACAGTTCTGGCATTGCGCTGGAGATCTGCTGCTAGCCTTGGCACAGGCAGCTGAGAGCATCCAACACACCTTCATGGGGAAACACATAGAATCACAGAATGGTCAGAGTTGGAAGGGACCTTCAAGATCATCCAGTTCCAACCCCCCTGCCATGGGCAGGGACACCTTTCCCTAGAGCAGGTTGCTCCAAGCCCCATCCAACCTGGCCTTAAACACTTCCAGGGATGGGGCATCAACAACTTCCCTGGGCAACCTGTTCCAGTGCCTCACCACCCTCACAGCAAAGAACTTCTTCCTAACATCTCATCTAAATCTCCCCTCTTCCAATTTAAGACCATTCCCCCTCGTCCTGTCACTAGACATGCAGCTAATTGGGTGGTGAGCCAAAACTGAGCAGGCAGAGGCTGGCCCAAAACGCAGGGTCAGATGGTACAGGGCTGGCTGGGCTGTGAGCCACCACCGAGTGTGAGGGAAGAGGGGAGGTGGGGTTTGGGGGTCCTGGGGGTGCTCAGGGGCATTCGTCCCGCAGGAACAGGTGCCACCAGCCTGGCAGAGCTGGCTGAGCAGCACAGCCCCAGTGGCAGGGTGGGTGCTGTGCTGGCAGGCAGGCGCTGGGGAGCTGGTGTGAGCAGGCAGGGTGTGCGTGTGGGCCGGCTGCTCCCTGCAAAGGCACAGCAGTCGGAGACCCAGTTTCCTGTCTAGACCCCAGTAATCACGTCGAGGAGGGATTTGCACGCGAGCTCCTGCTCTTGCTGCTGTGATTACCAAAGCAGAAACCAGGCCCCAGCTCCTTGGGAAGGAACACCTCACTTCTTCCACGCCCTCAGAAAGTGTGGGCCTGGGAGCCAGCTGCTGTGCTGCCTCCGTGCTGCTGGCCTGGAGGAGAGCTTGGGGGAGTCCCCTGGCTGCTACTTAGCGTCTCCTTTGATGCTCAAGGGTCACTGCTTGAGTTCAGAAGGGAATAAAAGCATCAGAACCAACCCAGATCCTCTTGCCCCAAGGAGAGTGATTGCAGGAAATGCAAATTCCCTGAATCCTCACCTGCCTGGGACTGAAGGTCATGCTTAAGTAAAGAAATGCCATGAAACCATGTGCCTTTGCTTGGAGCTGTGCAGCTCCAGCACCTCTCCTCCCCTGGGGAGGGCAGAGCACGTTGCTGTGCAGGAGCAGGCAGCATGGATCCACATGGACCGTGTGATTGCTCCTGTGCTGCATCAGGCTACCTTAGGTCTCGGGGGAAGTGGACCCCCAATGTTTGTCAGCATGGATTCTGGACAAAGGGTGTTTGAAATCCCACTGTGTTGGGAGAACAGAGCCATGAGAACATGTTTGCAGCATGCCTGCTGCTGGCTTTCCCCCCTGCCATCCCCATGCTGCTCTCTGGAAATGTCTCTTGCTGCCTGGTGGGCACGAGGAGATGGGGAGAGGACAGAAAGCCACGATGATTTCACAGGGCAATTTCATTGAATTTAAAAATTATTTTAGTAGTAACTCACCTCCACCCATGGCACTCTCCTCCAAGGAGCAGAGTGAGGTGGAGCTCAGAGCCATGCAGGCTTTCTGGGGCCTGTCTCTCCTCGCAGCTTTCAGATTCAGTTCCTTAGATGTCAGATCTCTGAAGGTCTGTCTGGGCAGCGTGAGAACAGTGCCACAGCAGCAGAAGTCCTACTTGTGCCTCAGTGAGTGGTTGGTAGGAGGAACCCGTGCTGTGCCTCCTCTCCCAACGGTTTCCTGAAAAGCAGCTCTGGTAAGCAAGAGGGATGCCATGTGCCTGGGGACCACGTGAGAGGGACAAGGAGCCCTTTGCTGTACCCACAGCCCTAGCTGTCGCTAACAACCTTGGCTGTTTCAATAAAAGCCCTTTAGTCTTTAGAAATGGGGCTGGAAGAGATGTCCTCATGGCATGGGCATGTCATCTGAGCGCACAGAAGTGTCACCGCAGGTCTGCTGCAAGGGGGTGCACGGGGGGAGGGATGGCAGCAGGACTGTCCCCTCTGCTGATGCATTTTCCTTCAACGTTATGGGTTCCAGCTTCCTGTGGGCTTGCAGGAGTCAGGGGGAACATGAGCTTTTCAGTTCTTAGCTGTCATGAGCTGGCAGTGCTCATGTCCATCCATGTGGGTGTGCATACAACCCGCCCCCCCCCAGCCCCAGCATGCCCCCAGTATCAGGAGGGTGCTTTTGGTGCAACTCTGCTCCAGCCAGCTGGCAGCCAGGGCAGCACCCGAGGGCAGCGTGTGTTTTTAGCCTTTACTTCAGCCCTGCTGCAGTGCTGAGGACCTTGGCTCTCTCCGTTTAGCTCTCCTTGGCTTTTGGTGGGATTTGGAGGTCATTCATGCCATACTGGGCTCCTTTGCCTGTGACTGGGGAGGTGATTAGTGGTGCCCGTGGCAGAATGCTCTAGTCTGAGGCCCAGACTCCTGTAATTTAATAACAATCCTGCCAATGCTTATTTATTGGCCAAGCCATTTTTTGGCTTGGCTTGGAGACCGAGCTCTACGGAGCTCCCCAGTCGCATGGAGAGGTGCTCAGCGTGTGGCTGTGTCACCATGGGGTGGTGGCAGCGTTGTGCTGCAGTGGTCCCTAGCAGGCTTTGTGGAGAAGGGGACCATGTGGGGACAGCCGGCCCCACACCAGGTGTGTCCCACCTGTGGAGCCCCAGGTGTCCCTGAGGGCTCTCCCCATGGTCCTCTACAAGCCCATCCCTGGGAAGCCTCCCCAGGGTTCCCCCCAGCCCACCCCAAAGCAGGTTTGGAGCGATGCTCTCCCTGCTGCCTGCACTCACAGCAACGCCTGCTGCTGGCCTGGCATCCACCAGAGACTGTTGTGGCTGTTGTTTGGAAACCCCAAGGAAATAATCAAAAGAGCCAAGCACTGATTTTTTCCAGTCACCTAGGAGCACCCAGACTAGCAGGAAAAAACGCTGCATGCTGAATTCCTATCTTGGGATGCACAGCTTCGGGCTGCTTCCCTGCCAAGCCTAGCCTGATTAAAGATGATTAAGAAAACACATGTATTTGGTGATGATGCCAGGGAATTTCTGATAGAAAGGAGTGTCTGAGTTTAGAAAACTGGCACAGCTGGGAAAAAGAGCCTTTTTTACCCAAGTGGGAAAGGATTTTTTGTGTTGTCTCCATAAGGATGCCTCAGCATGTGAATTCCTCTCTAGGCTCTAAGTGTTACAGAATATGATTTCCTTCCTTGCTCGGTTAATGAATCCCACTTCTTGTAGCTCTGCTGTTGGCCCCAAGGAGAGGGTTTCAGAGGGAACAAAATTCAAAGTCTGTGTAAACATTGTCCAGGCTAAATATTAGCAGTTCCAGGTTGCCTCTGGAAATGAATAACTGCTGCCCTGGCTTTGGGAAACCCGTAGAGGCACGCGTGCCCCCAGCGGGCTGCTTGTAGTTCAGCCCTGGGCAGCTCTTGTCAGTGCAACGGTGAACCTTAACTGTCCTCTGGGTTTTGTGCCTTGCAGCAGAAGAAGTCGTACCTGGAGCGGAGTGTGAAGGAAGCAGAAGATAACATCCGGGAAATGCTGCTGGCCCGACGGGCGCAGTAGCTGTGTGGTTCTCCCTGGCCTCCCGTGGCACCCTCTGCGTGGTTTCAGGCAGCTCTGCCTGCACCCTGCCTGCCGCTGCCTGCCTGAACGACCACCCTTCTGTGGCGATTTCAATAAAACTCTGCTGTGGAGCCCGAGCTTGTTTGCACTGCCTGCCACCTCGGTGTCTGACAGTGGCCACTCTCCCTCTGGGGATTTGATGGAGAAAGGAGACGGGGTGCGATTTGGGAGGAGGGTCACTTGAAGCAGCTGTAGCCCTCGCCCTCGCAGAAGGCCCCGTGCGTTCCTCGGTGCTGGGCACAGGGGCAGGGTCACCACCTTGCTCTGCCAGAGTGGGGCTGGCAACACTGGCAGGAAAAAAGGGGACTGGCAGGGCCAGGTAGAGCAGGGCTGGCCCTCACAGTCANCAGGCTGAACAGCCCCAGCTCTCTCAGCCTGTCCTCACAGCAGAGGTGCTCCATCCCTCTGATCATCTTGGTGGCCCTGCGCTGGACCTGTTCCAACAGTTCCATGTCCTTTCTGTGTTGAGGACTCCAGAGCTGGACACAGGGCTCCGGGTGGGGTCTCACAAGCGCAGAGTAGAGGGTCCATGGCAGGTTGTCATTTATTATCTCAGCCCCAACGGGCCCCGATTCCCTCCTATGCAGGCAGAGCCCCAGCACAGCTGTGAGCTTGTGGAGGGCCAGTGCCACCCCGTGCCTCATGCTCGCAGTGCAGGCAGAGCCCAGCCTCTCCTTCCCCTGCTGCCGGCTTTGGTGCTTCTCTAATGAAGCTTTCAGGGACATCTTCTCTCCTGCCAGCAGCTCCTTTGGATCTTGGAGCTAGGCAGGAGTTTCCAGGTCCCATTGCTGACCCCGCTGCAGATAGACAGGTGCTGTCAGCACTCTAGGGTGACTCTTTGCTACCCCCAGCTCCCAGGATACATCACCTCCTCACCGGCTGCTCTGGCATCATCTTTGCCAGCGATCACACCCCTGCACTGGCTGCAGCTGCTGCCCCGTGGACACGGGGGCCGTGGGCTGATCCCCCTGCTGCACTCTCAACAGAGAGCCCTCACCCAGGTGTCTAAGAGGAATTTGATAAGGTTGGGCAGAGCACACTGATCAGGCACTGGGTGAGTGTACTGATCAGCTGGTCATTAACACCCAGTGGTCCTTTTTAGCCCCAAACTTCAGTAATTTTCCACACTTCCTACTCCCCAAAATTGCTTCTACTGTAGGGACCTCCACTAAGCATCCCATAGCAAATCCTGTGCATTCCCAACAGATTTTTCCCTGCATCCGATAATGTGTCCCACCCCAGGCATCATCCCCTTATTCTGAAAGGCAGTCTGGAGATCTGCTCTGGGTCAGGGTGGGTGACCCGGTGTGGGGACAAGCTCTGGGAAAGGCCCCAGACAAGGGCCTTGTGTCCTTGAGTTGGGTTCCTGCCTGCCACTCTGTCCGTGGTGTCCTCTGGGCTGTGACTGGGGCTGATGGGCCCTGGAGTAAGCCAGGCAGGGATTATGTGGGCTCCCTTCCCGATGGGTCTCTCTGAGCTTCTGTGTGGGTGGGCAGAGCTGCTCCAGCCCATCACTGACCACCAGTGCCTGTGTCTGCTGCTTCCCAGCCTCGGCTCTGCTGCTCTGCGTGGCAGCATCCAGCCAGGGTGGGCACACCTGGACCTGGTGTGTCCCCCCAATTTTGGTGCTGTATCAGCCCGTAGCTGTTAGGAGGGATTGTCGACCTCAGGCTGGATGGATGGGCCGAGGGCAATGGTATGAGCATCAAGGCCAAGTGCTGGGGTCCTGCACTTTGGTCACACCAGTGTCATGAATAGGACAGGCTGGAGCTGTCTGGTGGAGAAAGACCTGGGCGAGTAGAGGCTGAATGTGAGCCAGCAGTGTGCCCAGGTGGCCAACAGCACCCTCGCTTGTATCAGGAACGGTGCAGCCAGCCAGACTGGGGCACTGGTGAGGACCCACCTCAAATACAGTTCAGTTTTGGGCCCCTCACGACAAGAAAGACATTGAGGGGCTGGATCAGGTCCAGAGAAAGTTGATGAAGCAGGTGAGGGGTCTGGAGCATCTCTCTTGTGAGGAGCGGCTGAGGGAGCTGGGGGTGTTCAGCCTGGAGAAAAGGAGGCTGAGGGGAGACCTTGCTCTCTACAACTCCCTGAAAGCAGCCAGGGATACTAGAGGGTGCCTTGCAGTGAGCTGTGCTGAGCTTCACCCCCTGCCCTGGCACTGGCACAGGGACAGGCGGTGTCCAGGCTCACTGGGGGACCAGGCTCTCTTCTCTGGCACCCCAGGCCTGAGTTCCCATCACCCCACGCACCTCAGCTGCTGCCCCGCAGGCTGGCTGGCACCCACGGCAGCCCTTCCTGATGGGAGCATGGGAAGTATGGTGTCCCCTCCGTGTGGCACCAGCATCAGGGCGCTGCAGGGTGTGGGTGGGCTGCTGTAACCACATGAGCCCAGGCCCACAGCCTGGTTGGTGTCTGACGTGCTGGAGCAGGAGGCACAGAGCAGCCCACCCAAGTCCTACCCCCTTCCCACACTGGGACCAAGGGGCAAATGGTCCCAGACCATGGGCCCTGGAAGAACCAGGCCATGCCTGAGGTGACACGCGGGTCTGGGGGGCTCATGACCAGCAGAGGATGTTTCTGGGCAGCAGTCGAGGCCATGGGGGGGCGGTGCTAGGACACTGTGCTAGGACAAGGGGCTGGAGGGAGGGGGCAGGCAGGGGCATGGATGCAGGGCAGCTGAACACTCCACTTTCAACCCCCTGCACCAAGGTGGGGTGAGCTAGGGACCACCCTGCTGAGCCCCGTCAGCCTCCTGCCAGGGAGGTGACACTGCTTGAGAAGGTGACAACAACCATTCCCAGGGCAGGAAGCATTCAGCAGCAGAGCTGAGCTTAAGGCTGCAGCCTGCTTGGCGGGGACCAGGCCGGGGGGAGACTGGAAGGCTCCAGGGGTCATCAGCCCAAACCAGATTGTCTCACTCCAGACCAGAGCACCCAAACTACGTTTCTCAGATCCAAGTGGAGGTGTGCAGAACATCTGGGCTGTGCTGGAGGCACAGGGGAGGAATTCCCAGGCAAAAAGGTACAGAGGAACCCAGCGAGGTGCCTTGTGAGGCCCCATCGAGTCTCAGAACGGCAGCCCTGGCCTTGCCGTGCAGTTGGCAGCCAAGCCTACATCCTTACCAAGTCCCTACATCCTTCCCTCAGGCCTGGATGCTGGCCCTGGGCCCACCAAAGAGCAGGGGAGCAGAATCTCAAGGTCTAGACAAGCACAACTCTCACTGAGCAGCACACACAGAGCAAGGCGGGGCCAAGCGCAGCCCCCTCCGAAGCCCAGCTGCCAAAGGGTAGGAGATCCCTCAGCGATCCTCAGGCAATCCAAAGCCACCAAGGTGGGTTTTGCTCTCCAGGCAGGGAGAACAGCGGGGAAGGGCAGTGGGCAGGGCACCATCGTCCCCGCTTTTCTCCAGATGAAAGCTTTTTATTCCTCTCCTGAGTAGCCGTGCCATGAAACAGCTTTAGCTACAAATAAATTAATCTTTGGGCCTTGTTTCTTCTTACCCATTAATTTACACCCCCTGCAGCAGGGGGATGATGGATAACTGCTCAGTACGCCTCCCCAGGAGGGCACAGCAGTTCAGCGTGTGCTTCCCCCAGCTCTCTGCCATCCCAGGAGCTGCTGGAGAGGCCCCCCAGTCCCAGAAGGACACCTGCACATCCAGCACTGAGCAAGCAGAGGGATGAAAAACCTGGCTGAGCTGCCGTGTGCAGGATGAGAGGCCTTGGAAATATTGGACACAGGTGCTCCACCCTGCCCAGCACCAAGCTGCTGCAGAAAATTCCCCAGATGGTGGGACTTCTGGCAGCGAAGCAGCTGGAAGCAGATTCCACAATTGCTGCTGCTGCAGAGTCAGCGCCTGTGGGAGGCTGAGAACAGACAGCGATGGGGTAAGCACACCCTCTATGGGACACATTTATTGAAACAGTCAGGACCTAGCAAAGAAAATCAATCATTGCCTTTAATTATTGCATATGTCTTCATTTCTAGGACTAGGAAAATTTCAACTGATAAATACACATTTCACCAGAATGCCTTTGGCTGAAACAGACCATTAGCACACTCTTTCAAAGTTACAACAAAAGTCTTAAAAATGTTAAAAAGGGATTTCTCCGTCACTAAAATAAAGGAGTGCACCCCCCACCCCAACAAGGTGCTAGGACTGACAGACGGGAACTCTTGGCTGTGCGAAGCAGAGCGCTGATTACATTGACAGAAAGAAGTCAGGACAGGAGTGGGGAGCCTGCATAGCACTCAGTGAGAGGTACAGGAGGTGGCTGCAGCGGCATCAGGTCAGCATGTCCCACAGGCAGCAGCAGCAGAGCGCGGTCCAGCACGCTGTCAGGCAGGCACTCTCGCCCGTGTCATCCCTCCGACGCTCCTCCACCACGTACACTGCAGGGACAGGAGAGAGCTGAGTCAGTCAAAGAGCCAGCTGGAATGCCCTCAGTGTCCAACCACCCACCTCTGCTGTGGTGCCCCCCCTGCAACCCCAGCACTCGCTTTGGGTGGCCCAGGCTTTGCTGGAAATGAGCCAGTGCACAGGCAAGCACCCACAGGAAGGGAGGTGTCACAATTTCAGCACCCTGTGAGGACCTGCTGCCCCCTCCTGTCACCACAGCTCCCCTTGGGCAGCAGGGGTCTCCGGGGGGGAAGCACTTCTTTCCCACAGCCAGTTGCAGGCTGCTGGGACCGCACAACACCACAATCTTGACACAAGCAGCCAGTTCAGGTCAGCCAGGACGACTTCTGTTATGTTACATACAGTTTTTGAGCAAGAAAACTGGCTCAGCCTGGATGGCCTCTGCTCCGAGCGAGCTGCCCCTGGGAGCACCGGTGCCTCCCTGCCTGCCCCACTGCCCCCAGGGAGCCTGTGCTATCACACCCCCCCAACTTGCAGCCATTTCTTCCCCTAAAGCTTCCTTGGGTCTGTTTGTTGTGGTCTGTGAGGAGGGAAACGTGCCCTCACGCAGGAGTCTGACCCACGGAGGTGGCTCATGCTGCGAGTTGTGGCTGCACATGTGGTGGTAGCAGGTGGGGGCCTGGGCAGGAGAGAGTTCACGCCATCAGCCCAGCCCTCCCACAGCCTGCCTTGTGCTCAGAAAAACACTTCAATACTTCAGTTCTCTCAAGGGCAAGGAGTAGAGGACGATATGCTCTGGATTATGTCATATCAGAGAGAATAATGCCCAGTGACACCCCTACAACTGATGGCCCTCAGGTAGGGGCGGCTCCGTTTCTCCCCATCGTCAAGGGGAGTATCACTGGCAGGTTTCTGCTCTGCAGGCACAGCCCAGCTCCAGAGGAGCTGCTGCATGGTCCCACTGCCCATCCTTTCCTCCAGGGCTTCGCAGCCACCTGAGAGCATTCAGTCACAGCCTGGGGTACCCTGGCTCTATCAATGCCAGGGCAGAAGCACTTGTCTTTTCCAGCTACCCCCAGGAGGAGGTGGCAGGTGTTCCAGTGCTGTGACAGGCTATGCCGGAGCAGAAGGTGCCACATGCTCTGCCCCCCTGCAGAGCCAAAGCAGGCACCTCTGAGCAGGAGCCCACTGAGGCCTGATGGAAACCTGGATCCTGTGCACAACCTAGGGCTCTGGGGACTGTTGGGCAGCACTGCAACCATGGGGGAAGCTGCACTATACCCTGTGCCCACGGCAGGGCTGTGCCCAGGGCCACCAGCACTGCCATGTCTGCATGGAGCGCAGAACAAGGTCAGTGACTGGTGAGCCCAGCACCCTGGCCTCTTCCTGCAATCCAAGAGTCTGTTTCATCCCTATGACCGGCTAAACCAAAGGAGGAATCTGCCCCTGGGCAGACAGGTCATGCCACTCCCATCTGCCCACAGCCCCAGCCTCGCACTCAGAACCACACATGGAAGACTTGAAAGGGCTTCATGTTCAAAAGCACAAAGACTTGAGAGTATTTGACATTACACAGGGTTATATCAGCAGCTTTCTATTCACTGCCTGTTCTCCCTGGTGAGGTGATCCAAGGCTGCTGGCTCCTGTACACCTCTGCAGTACAAGCTGTCATCAGGTCAGTCCCCGGAGCACTGGGCCACAGCAGCAGGACAGAAGGGAGCTGTGCCCTGCTGCCCAGGGAGAAGCTGGGTTAGTTGAGCTGCCCACCCTGTTTCACTTTCCTTCCCTGACCAGTGCTGCCGGGAGCAGCTGGACATCCTGATGCGTGATCGTTTGCCCTCCTCAGCTGAGCAGCATTCTTCCCCACAGCAGAGAGAGCTGCCCTTCTGTCTGGCTTAACACACCAAGCCACAAGAAGAGACAAGAGCCCTGGTGCCACAGGTCACGTTTGTGCAAATCCAGTCACAGGCCAGAGCTGTTGGGGAACAGGAGCTGCAAGGCAGAGCTACGTGGAGCAGGTTCAGCTTGCGAGTGCTGCAGGAGGGACTGGTGTGTTTTGGGCTGGGAGAAACCTTGGGCTTTTTTTTCCCCTGGTGGACACAGGAATTCTGAGCAAGCTGCTAACTCTTTGGTGCTTTTGTTTCCTCTGAGAAGGCCCTGTCACGATGAGCAAAGGCAAAACACATACCAGATGCTACAACAGTCCTGCTTAAGACAATAACATGCAGTTGCTGGGCAGGGCAGAGTGCAGACACCATGAGCAGGGATGGCCAGGGCTCCTCAGAGTGGGGTACCAGCTGTGCTCTCCTGCCTTCATTCAGGTGGGAGAAGGTGCTTGGTAGCTCCTGCCACCCCTCAGAGCAAACAGCCAAGGGTGCTTTTCCATGGAAGCTTCTTAGGAAGCTCCCAAACCAGCTCCTTATTCTGGAGCCCTAAGGCAGCTCTGGTTTCTAACCGGCCGCTGGGTGCCATTCAAGCTGTCCTGCTTCAGAGCCGTGGAGAGCTGGATGCTGCTGCTGCCAGAGCATTGCTATACCCAAAGGTGTGCCACAGTGCCTGGAGACATCCAGATCCACGCAGAAGAAGGGGACTGGGAGGATGCTCAGAGGAGCCCTGGTTCCCGGTGGTTTGGAGGCAGCAGGGCGACTCTGACCTCTGGAAAACACCAGCAAAACCAGAGAGCACAGAACTGGCACTAGTGCGAGTCCTGGCAGCTTCAGACCGAGTGAAACCCAGGGGAACCTGACACCCTCCCCTGCCCCTGAAAAAGTTCTGCTGTGTGTGACACTCCCAAATCTGGTAGAGGGGTAAGGTGACACTGCTCTGAGAGTGTCCTCAGCTTCCCTGCTGGAGCAGCAAGGATAGACAATTTGCAGTCAATGGCTCAATGTCAAAGTGGCGGCCAGTGATGAACAGTATCCTCAGGGGTCAGTCCTGAGACCAGTGCTATTTAACATCTTTGTCGGAGACACAGACAGTGGGATAGAGTGCACCCTCAGCAAGTTTGCCAATGACACCAAGCTCAGTGGTGTGGTCGACACGCTGGAGGGAAGGGATGCCATCCAGAGGGACCTGGACAGGCT
>VXBW01005032.1:545860-614290 GCA_013400375.1 Thinocorus orbignyianus | reverse complement strand
AGGTTGTCCAGAGAAGTTGCGGCTGCCCCATCCCTGGAGGGGTTCAAGGCCAGGCTGGATGGGGCTTGGAGCAACCTGGTGTGGTGGGAGGTTGGAACTGAATGATCTTTAAGCTCCCTTCCAACTCTGACCATTCTGTGATTCTGTGACTGAGTTCTCAGGCTGACAGCATCCTCTTCCCTGAGCACAAAGGCTGGCACTTCACACTGAGTACAGGCACACCTAGCTGGCCTCCAGCAGGCATCTGCTGTCCAGAAGAGGTCACGTCACTGCAATGCAAACCACGGGCCACGCTGCTGGCTCAATGCTCCACTAAATAAAAACAACCAACTCTCCCTTACAGTTTGAGTTTAATGATCAATTTCTTTGAAAGTTCAGAAGTTGTAGCTCTGTCACCGTCACCACACAAATTGCCAGAGAAGCTTTAAAAAACCACAGTCATACAACATTAATGCTGAAAAGCTTTTCTCATCATCCAGTTGGGTGTTGGGACAAGACAGGGTAAGAGTAGAACAGAACTATTCATTTACAGCTACTGAAGTGCACTGGGTGAAAAACAGTTCAAAGGAATGCTAGATAAAGAACTCCCAGCCAAGGCTCTCATTAAGCTGGAGGCATTCATCTGACACCCATCCTCATCTGGGACACTGCACAATGAATATCAGCCTCAAAGCACTAACACAAACACAGTAACAGAAGTGCCCAGGGAAACCAAGAGTGCACCTTTATTCACTCTTCCCAGCCTAGCATTCAGGCTATGTTAAATGCAGAGGATCCCCTGTAAACAGCACAGTAAGAGACAGCACAACAAAGCTCTAAGCACCTTACTCAGACCTTTTAAAACCATTTTGTTAGGAAGTCTGTACAGCACTGTTACTGATTCAAGCCATCCAACAGCTTCCCAATTCAATTCAGCCAGCAGTTTTCCATTAACAGAGATCAGCTTTTCTACTGGAATAGCTTTGCCAGCAAAACCCCAACCCAAAATACATCAGTTAAGGGAAGTGCTGGTTCTGTACGCTTCTTGTCAGAAGCCTAAATGCCTCCAAGCTAAGGTGAGCCTTACTGGGGACTTCATTAGTTGCTTTGTGCCTCTCTTTTGGTCCAAGGTTGGGTACTCCAAAGATCTCCGATGGCATGCCAGGGTCCTTGCCACTATGACCAGATGCAAATTAGTGCTCTGGGACTGTTGGTCTGATACAGAAGAGAAACAAGGGCAGTGTCTCTCAGAGGCACTAGGCAGCACTCAGGTTTAGGCCCATGTTTTGATGCTTCCATTGTTTTTTCTAAAACAGGATGGTAGAGGGTATAAGCTGAGCAGACCCACCCATTACTGTGAGGGTGGTGAGGCACTGGAACAGGTTGCCCAGGGAAGTTGTTGATGGGGCATCCCTGGAAGTGTTGAAGGCCAGGCTGGCTGGGGCTTGGAGCAACCTGCTCTAGGGAGAGGTGTCCCTGCCCATGGCAGGGGGGTTGGAACTTGGTGATCTTTAAGGTCCCTTCCAACTCTGACCATTCTATGATTCTATGATCTTCTAAAAGAGTGCAGATCAGAATGAATCATGCTTACCCCGAAAACGGTAGCACTCCCTGTAATCACACAGTAACAGCCTGTACAATCCACTGCAAATAATTCCCACTTTGTTTTTAAAACAAATACTACAATACCTTTTTATTTCATGTACAGCCTGCTTTATCTTAAGCACACACATTTTGTTTCTTCTCATACTTAATTGATGTGTTAATCATTAGCTCTATGAGGTAAAGACACGAGCAGTACTTTTCACCTGTTTTGCTGTAAACTAAAATTGTGACCTTAGACTATAGTGCTCCTTATGGCAGTGGGTCTACAAGGACACTGGCTTGGACAACAGAACCAGCCTATCCAGTTTCAGGGCCCAGGCACAGACACCACTCTTGAGGTACAGTTTTACCCTCTCAGAAAGTAGGCAGTGACATCAACTGAGAGCCTTCAAGCTCTGCAAGACTTCCCAGAAGTGCTGCTGCATGTCACTGGGGCCCTGGCCCCTGTTTAGGTATTTCAGGCATGACATCCAGGCAGACAGACAGACAGCAAGAGCTCGCTTCAGTAAGCCAGCACCCAGGGAGAAGCGAAGTACGGACACCTCCAGCATGGCCTGGCCCAGCCCAGCCCAGCCCCGCTGCAAGGACTCTCTCCTCCTTCTAAGGCAAGAGGGCCAGGAGCATGAGAAAAGCCATACATCCTGAAGTCTACTTCTTCTTTAGCTCCAGCTGTGGGCTCGCACGCAGACCCAATCTGCAGGCAAACTTGTGCCCCTATTAGGCAAGGCCTGGAACGCTCAAGAGGAAGCAGCAACAAAGAGTTTACCAACCACTACTACTGCATATCAGAAACTGCCCATGGCATTTGAATGGCTGTTTGCCATATTAATAACTGTTTGGAGCAGAAGTATTAATATCACAGTCTTCTTGTCTGGGAGGAAGCACAGAGCAGAGAATGGGCTAATAATCCTTTTCCCACATGTGAATAAAGTGATATTTAATCACAAGTCCCTTCTGCACCAAGAGCTTTGTTTTCCCTTGTCCAGTGAAGTCTTGCTTAAAACTGCTCAAAACCATTCAACAATAAATTCTTACAGGGTCAAGTGCTGCCTCCAGCAGATTGCTAAGTCAGTCTTGTGCATCTGGTTCTACCTTGAAAACATTCTTACCAAAGTCCTGTGAAAGTCTTTCCCTTCAGGATGGAGGCCAGAAAAAAAGGGAAAGTCAGGACAAGGGCATAAGTGGCAACTAAGTGATGCAGAGATGACAGTGACTATAGATCAAGTGTATCTGATCCACTTTTTGGGGCACATGCTCTTGGTCTGCAGACCCAGCACTGCAGGAGGAAGGAACACCCAAGCTCTGACCTTCCAGACAGCCACATGTCCTGGAGCATATCCCACACAGGCAGCAAGTGCAGGAGAAGAGACTGAATGACCAGGGAACAGGGATGCTGGGACTTTCATACTAAAACTTTCATACCAGCTGCCAACAAGGCTCATCTCTGCCCTAGATGTCCTGAGCCCACAAGACCTCCCAGTCAGAGCCCGGGCACGGATGAGATCTAACTCCCTTGGCAAGAAAGGTATTTAATTATTCTTTGTCCTCTCTAGGGATATTTGCTCATGCTTACAGCTTCATGTCTGTAATGTCGTGTTCCCTGGCCCCCCAACTCCTTCCTGCCCAGAGGCTTTCACCGTATGCACAGCCTCTACTGACTCATGTTCAGATTTCAGGAAATACCTTAGCACACTCCTGAAAGAGACACCAGAGACAGATGGAAATAAAACAGGCTACTTCAAGCAAGAAAATTCTAAAGTTGCAAAACTATCAGAGCAAGTTTCAAAATCCCCAGTGCCAAACACAAAGAGCTCTATTGCCAGAGCCACTTGAGCAAAAATTCAAGGAAGCAAACTGCCCGTGAGTACAGGCAGTTTCAGCTACTGAACCATCTTCCTCCTTCTTCCACCTCCTCCATAGCTGCACAACTGTGCCCAGCAGGTTAGGAAAACTCCCGTCTTTCAAGTTCCTGCTAGTCTGAGCAGCTCTAGAAGTCACCCTAGAGAGCGGTTTCAGGTTTCAGGGAGCTGACCAGGAAATGCATTTCAGGGAAATTACTGTGGACAATTGAGCGGTTTTCCAGAGCCAGTGTGGCCCTGGCCACATTTCACCCAAGGGTAAATTTGTTCCCCTCTCACACACTGCATGTGCTCCAAGCATGGGTTATGACTGGTCATAAACTGGGCAGCAGATTTTCTTGCAGCTGAGCTCAGGGCTGGGAAAGAGGTGAGTTTTCTCCCTTCACCAGAGGGATGATTGAGATTTTCGAGATAATAAAAGTCATACTAATCACCATTTATGGACTACTGATGGGCCCAGAAAGGATCCAACATCTTTAAAAGCAGGGCTACCAGCAGTCCTTAGAGGTGGAAAGCATACCTTGCATACTAAGTACTCAAGTCTCTGTAGGATGTCAGCAGGCATCAGCCAGCTCTACAGAGCACTATAAACCCCATCACACTGGTTAGAAACCATACAGGAGACTTGTCATATAAGAAACCAGCTGCCCCCCAGCTCAAAAGAACAGTGATTCAGGGCTTTAGAGCTTTCAGTTTTATTCCAGATGGCAACAGATGCAGAGATATCTCCCAAAGCTACATAATTTGAGAACTTTCTCTAAGATTTTTAATCAATGAAAACTTCATTTACTGTTAAAGCAAAAAGGCGTTTTCCACCAAGTCAATGACAGGGCTATGAACTGCCTATTCCTCAGCTTCAGTTAGTGTTTTCACTGAAAATCAGCATCAGTCCTAGACTGAAACAAGACCTGGCTGGCAGGGATTTACACAGCAAAAACTCAGTCTTACAAGGGTTTTGCAAGAGTGTTCTGTGGGACAGACAGGAGGGACAAAGTCCGGTTTTAAAACAAAGGGAACATGCCACAGGGAATAGCACCCAGGTTGAGCAGCATCCCCAGGGCAAATACCACAATCTCTGCAGCACTTGCAGTGCTGGAAAAATGCTTTACACAACTTGCTTCTCACCTAGGCCAGGTGCCCAGCTGACAAGGAGTGTCCAGAAGGGCAGTCTCATTTAATTCTGTCCACTACAGCGCCAGCTTTCACCTTGTTTAGCCAGTTTGTCTGAAGCACATTTCAGATACAGCCCATGAATTTGGAAATCCTTCTCTCTGCATCAGGTTCTTCTCAGATCATGCCCCTCCTTGGGGGTAGAAAGCAGCAAAAGTGAGGTGAGACACCAGCCCCAGCACAGCACTGTTTGCCAGTAAATGGACACAGTTTGTGAAGTCAGCTGATGTGAGCCTGGGACAGAGGGAGTTGTGACACAGCAGTCTTAGCCAAAAAAGAACACCAGGTCTGAATGCATGCTACAGTATGAGAAGCAGATAAGATGACAACTGCCAAATGAGATTGTTTTTTTTTTTGGCAGGACATCAGCTGTCTGTAGAGTTACATCTCCTGAAGGTAACATGAACAGTTAAACTAAATGCTCCAACAGACTGCTTGGAAAGGGTCAATGCACAGAGAAAAAAGTCTCCTGGAATTGCTATGTGCTGCCCTCCAAATAAACTCATCCTGGAGAAGGCTCAGGCTGATAGATATGGTTTGAGAAGCAAGGGGTAATGACTGAAAGGCACCAGAGAACCTGATCAGAGAGATTAGGATCCCCTCCTTTCCACGTTTAGAGTGCAAAGAGGGAAAATCCACCCCTCTAGCAGAAGGCAGTGACTGTTATCTAGGTCACCTGCTTGTTCTTGCAGCTGGCCAAACATGAGGAGGCAGGCAGTATCACTGTGACTATGGCTCTTATCACAGCCGGCTTTGCTAAAAGTAATAACCTTCCAGAAATAAGATTTCCACCCTGTGCACACAATAGGTGAAAGGCAACTCTGAACTTTGCCTTCAGTGGGAAGAAAGGCTGCTGACAGAGCCTGGTTCCCTTTGGCACGGCACAGAACAGCCTCATCCATTAGGTTGTTGTGTACCAGCAGGGTGGGGGTGGTGTGAGAAATTAAGCTGGGCAAATTCCTAACATCAGCTAGTGCTTTCAAAATTAGCATGCCACTTCATACTTTGGCTCATTACACTTTTTTTCAAGCACAATGTTATCAGCAGCATTATATTTCACCTCTAATTTACATAGACAAGAAATTACCTGCTGATCAGTCAGCAGATACTGTGGTTTCTTTATGCGAGTTGATACCAAGTTGTCCTATAATGAAGACACTGGTGGGGAAATGAGGTATTATCTTCCTTCTAAGCAAACCCCTTGTCCTGGTTTGGGGTAAAATGAACCAATTTTCTGTTTTACAATTTTACTTTCTTAGCTGGGCCTCTTCTAGCTAACTAAACTCTGAAATTAACAGCACACTGTTCAGAGAACTGTTTCGTCTCACAGTGATAAGACCCAATTATCCCAAGGAATTGTATGCAGACAGGCCCTTGCTTATCCTTATTGCTAGAACAACCAAGGGCAGGGAATTTTGTTATTCTACTTGTTGGAGGATCGGAAGCGGAAGCATCGAAGGGTCCCACCTGCAAGGAGGAGCAGNTATTATTCTTTATGTTTTTATTAGTTTAGTTCTTCTAAACTACTGAATCTCTTTAATTTCTCCCTCTCCTCTCCTTTTTCCTTTTTAAAAAAGGGGGAGGGGGGGATTATCTGTCCTTTGGTTCTGATTTGCCCAGAACTGCGACACCCCTGCTGCTCAAAAAGGCCCAGCTCCTTATACCACACTTCAGACAGGCACCGTGCTCCGACTGTTGTGTGTTCATCAACTCTGTCCTGGTGCAGGTAAGTTTCTTCTGTCACTGCATGACACCGAACAGCAGATCAGCCGTGTTTCATGCACTCACGGCTGGAGAGACAAGGAGACAGCCCTCAGTTTTTACAGCAGGAAAGAGGCAGACAGAAAACAGCCCGAGTCTGTTCACAGAACTAGGGAGATGAATCAGATACTCTTAAGGATAACATTCCTCAGTCTCAGGATATAAGCTATCAGCTCTAAAAGTAAAGGTCAGGTTGTTTATTTCTAATGAACAACAGCCAAGTTGATGCAAGTTAATGAACAACAGCCTCACAAGATGCAAGAAGTGTGCATAAGTCCATGGGACCAGAAGAAATTAATCCACAGGTCCCGAGGGAGCGGGCAGATGAAGTTGCTAAACCACTTTCCATTGTATTTGAGAATTCTTGGCAATCTGGTGAAATTCCCACTGATGGGAAAAGGGGAAACGGAGTCTCCACTTTCAAAAAGGGAAAAGAGGAAGACCTGGGGAACTACAGGCCAGTCAGTCTCACCTCTGAGCCATGGAGCAGATCCTCCTGGAATCTCTGCTAAGGTACATTTGGGAAATAAGGAAATGATTAGTGACAGCCAACGTGGCTTCACCTAGGGCAAGTAACAGTCACAAAATGATATGGGGTTGGAAGGGACCTCTGGAGATCATCTCCAATGCCCTGCCAAATCAGGTCCTCNAAAGTAAAGGTCAGGTTGTTTATTTCTAATGAACAACAGCCAAGTTGATGCAAGTTAATGAACAACAGCCTCACAAGATGCAAGAAGTGTGCATAAGTCCATGGGACCAGAAGAAATTAATCCACAGGTCCCGAGGGAGCGGGCAGATGAAGTTGCTAAACCACTTTCCATTGTATTTGAGAATTCTTGGCAATGTGGTGAAATTCCCACTGATGGGAAAAGGGGAAACGGAGTCTCCACTTTCAAAAAGGGAAAAGAGGAAGACCTGGGGAACTACAGGCCAGTCAGTCTCACCTCTGAGCCATGGAGCAGATCCTCCTGGAATCTCTGCTAAGGTACATTTGGGAAATAAGGAAATGATTAGTGACAGCCAACGTGGCTTCACCTAGGGCAAGTAACAGAGTCACAAAATGATATGGGGTTGGAAGGGACCTCTGGAGATCATCTCCAATGCCCTGCCAAATCAGGTCCTCCTACAGCAGGTTGCACAGGAACTTGTCCAGGTGGGTTTTGAACATCTCCAGAGGCAGGGACTCCACCACCTCTCTGGGCAGCCTGTTCTTAGGCTCTTGCCACTCTCACAGTTAAGAAGTGCCTCCTCATGTCTAGATGGAATTCCTATGTACAAGTCTGTGCCCGTTTCCTCTTGCCCTGTCACTGGGCACCATGGAAAAAAAGACTGGCCCCATCCTCCTGACACCCACCCTTCAAGTATTTATAAGCATTGATCAGGTGCCCCCTCAGTCTTCTCTTCTCCAGAAGGGGTGAAATCGCCTCCCTTGACCAGCTGGCCACACTTCTTTTGATGCAGCACAGGATTCGGTTGGCTTTCTGGGCTGACTGCGCACATTGCCGTCTCATGTCCAGCTTTTCACTCACCACTACACTCAAGTCCTTCTTGGCAGGACTGCTCTCAATCTCTTCATCCCCAGCCTGTATTGATACCAGGTGATGCCTCAATCCTCATGCAGGACCCTGCACTTATCTTTGTTGAACCTCATGAGGTTCACACAAGCCCACTTCTTGAGCTTGTCCAGGGCCCTCTGGACGGTACACCATTCCTCAGGTACATCAATTGCACCAGTAAGCCTGTGCCATGAACAAACTTCCTGAAGGTGCACTTGATCTATATCACTCATGAAGATACTAAACAGTACTGGTCCCAGTACAGACCCCTGAGGGACAACACTTGTCACCAGTCTCCATCTAGACATTAAGCCATTAACCACTACCCTCTAGATGTGATCATCCTGTCAATTCCTTATCGACCAAACAATCCATCCATCAAATCCCTATTTCTACAGTTTAGAGATAAGGATGTTGTGGGGGATAGTGTTAAAGGCCTTACAGAAATCCAGATGACATCCATAGCTCTTCCCTCATCCATAGCTCCACTGATGTAGTCACTCCTTCACAGAAGGCCACTAGGTTGGTCAAGCAAGACTTGCCCTTGTCAAAGCTATGCTGGCTGTCTCTAATCACCTCCCTGTCCTCCATGTGCCTTAGACTAGCTTCAAGGAGGATCTTCCCAGGCACAGGGGAGTGGCTGAGAGGTCAGTAGCTCCCAGGGTCCTCCTTTCTGCCTTTCTTAAAAATGGGTGCAAAGTTTCCCTTTTTCCATCACTGAGGCGTTCACATGACTGCTATGGTTTTTCAACTATCATGGAGAGTGGCTTGGCAGCTACGTCAGCCAGCTCCCTTGGGACGCTAAGACACCTTGTCAGATCCCATAAACTTCTGCATGTTCAGGTTCCTCAGGTGGTCACAAACTTGAACTTCTCTTATGTTGGGACAGACTTCGCTCCCCCAGTCCCTGTCTTGTGGTCCATCCACTTGAGAGGTGTGAGGAGAGACTGCCAGTGAAAACTGAAGTGAAAAAGCTGTTGAGTACCTCAGTCTTCTCCTTGTCTGTTTTTAGCAGCTTCCCAGTTTTGCTTGTCAGGGGCTGGGGAGGGGGGTGTCACGCTTTCTTTGGCCTTCCTTTGACATAGCTGTACAGGACCTTCTTATTAGTCTCTGCATACCTTGCCAGGTTTGACTCCAGGTACACTTTGGTCTTCCTGACTCCATCCCTACACAACTGGGCAGCATCCCTATACTTTTCCCCAGGATTTCTGTCCCTGCTCCCACTTTCTCTTTCCAGCCCAGATGTTACCTATCCTTGCCAAGCACGACCCAAACAAGAGGGACCAAACTCTCCAGCCTGGGCTTACAGCTCCCATCTCCTGAGGACACAGAGGAGACAGGTGCTGGAGAGAAGCATGCCACACCACATCAGCACTGCTCAACCTGAGGAGTCCATCAATAGCAGCCTTTGAAACAAGGCTCAGTGGTTCATGAGGTCTTCTGCAGCACGGGTGACAAAAACAGTACTACCTTTAAGCCGGTTTTGTGTTACATCTCAGATGTGCTTTTCTTTTTAATATAGGCAGTGAGTGACACCAGGGGTTTTTTTACTTCTCCAAAAGCCAGTTGGACTTTGCTACTCCGGACAGNGCAATCTGGTGAAATTCCCACTGATGGGAAAAGGGGAAACGGAGTCTCCACTTTCAAAAAGGGAAAAGAGGAAGACCTGGGGAACTACAGGCCAGTCAGTCTCACCTCTGAGCCATGGAGCAGATCCTCCTGGAATCTCTGCTAAGGTACATTTGGGAAATAAGGAAATGATTAGTGACAGCCAACGTGGCTTCACCTAGGGCAAGTAACAGAGTCACAAAATGATATGGGGTTGGAAGGGACCTCTGGAGATCATCTCCAATGCCCTGCCAAATCAGGTCCTCCTACAGCAGGTTGCACAGGAACTTGTCCAGGTGGGTTTTGAACATCTCCAGAGGCAGGGACTCCACCACCTCTCTGGGCAGCCTGTTCTTAGGCTCTGCCACTCTCACAGTTAAGAAGTGCCTCCTCATGTCTAGATGGAATTCCTATGTACAAGTCTGTGCCCGTTTCCTCTTGCCCTGTCACTGGGCACCATGGAAAAAAAGACTGGCCCCATCCTCCTGACACCCACCCTTCAAGTATTTATAAGCATTGATCAGGTGCCCCCTCAGTCTTCTCTTCTCCAGAAGGGGTGAAATCGCCTCCCTTGACCAGCTGGCCACACTTCTTTTGATGCAGCACAGGATTCGGTTGGCTTTCTGGGCTGACTGCGCACATTGCCGTCTCATGTCCAGCTTTTCACTCACCACTACACTCAAGTCCTTCTTGGCAGGACTGCTCTCAATCTCTTCATCCCCAGCCTGTATTGATACCAGGTGATGCCTCAATCCTCATGCAGGACCCTGCACTTATCCTTGTTGAACCTCATGAGGTTCACACAAGCCCACTTCTTGAGCTTGTCCAGGGCCCTCTGGACGGTACACCATTCCTCAGGTACATCAATTGCACCAGTAAGCCTGTGCCATGAACAAACTTCCTGAAGGTGCACTTGATCTATATCACTCATGAAGATACTAAACAGTACTGGTCCCAGTACAGACCCCTGAGGGACAACACTTGTCACCAGTCTCCATCTAGACATTAAGCCATTAACCACTACCCTCTAGATGTGATCATCCTGTCAATTCCTTATCGACCAAACAATCCATCCATCAAATCCGTATTTCTGCAGTTTAGAGATAAGGATGTTGTGGGGGATAGTGTTAAAGGCCTTACAGAAATCCAGATGACATCCATAGCTCTTCCCTCATCCATAGCTCCACTGATGTAGTCACTCCTTCACAGAAGGCCACTAGGTTGGTCAAGCAAGACTTGCCCTTGTCAAAGCTATGCTGGCTGTCTCTAATCACCTCCCTGTCCTCCATGTGCCTTAGACTAGCTTCAAGGAGGATCTTCCCAGGCACAGGGGAGTGGCTGAGAGGTCAGTAGCTCCCAGGGTCCTCCTTTCTGCCTTTCTTAAAAATGGGTGCAAAGTTTCCCTTTTTCCATCACTGAGGCGTTCACATGACTGCTATGGTTTTTCAACTATCATGGAGAGTGGCTTGGCAGCTACGTCAGCCAGCTCCCTTGGGACGCTAAGACACCTTGTCAGATCCCATAAACTTCTGCATGTTCAGGTTCCTCAGGTGGTCACAAACTTGAACTTCTCTTATGTTGGGACAGACTTCGCTCCCCCAGTCCCTGTCTTGTGGTCCATCCACTTGAGAGGTGTGAGGAGAGACTGCCAGTGAAAACTGAAGTGAAAAAGCTGTTGAGTACCTCAGTCTTCTCCTTGTCTGTTTTTAGCAGCTTCCCAGTTTTGCTTGTCAGGGGCTGGGGAGGGGGGTGTCACGCTTTCTTTGGCCTTCCTTTGACATAGCTGTACAGGACCTTCTTATTAGTCTCTGCATACCTTGCCAGGTTTGACTCCAGGTACACTTTGGTCTTCCTGACTCCATCCCTACACAACTGGGCAGCATCCCTATACTTTTCCCCAGGATTTCTGTCCCTGCTCCCACTTTCTCTTTCCAGCCCAGATGTTACCTATCCTTGCCAAGCACGACCCAAACAAGAGGGACCAAACTCTCCAGCCTGGGCTTACAGCTCCCATCTCCTGAGGACACAGAGGAGACAGGTGCTGGAGAGAAGCATGCCACACCACATCAGCACTGCTCAACCTGAGGAGTCCATCAATAGCAGCCTTTGAAACAAGGCTCAGTGGTTCATGAGGTCTTCTGCAGCACGGGTGACAAAAACAGTACTACCTTTAAGCTGGTTTTGTGTTACATCTCAGATGTGCTTTTCTTTTTAATATAGGCAGTGAGTGATACCAGGGGTTTTTTTACTTCTCCAAAAGCCAGTTGGACTTTGCTACTCTGGACAGGCCACAAATTGTTAAGATTAAAAAACGCTGTCATCATGAAATACTACTTTACCCTCAGATTTTGAAAGCTCTACAATAATTATATCTGTGTGATCCACCCAAGACCAAAATATGATGCGTAGTTACTCCCACACATTAGCACACTGGCTATAATCCACAACACAAAAAACTACTTTGCAGTTTGCCTACACAGTAATATTACTTAAAGCATAAAATCTAAAGTATAGCAAGTTTCCTAGTTTTTAGTGCCAACACACATTTGCTCAGAAATACTTGGAGTAGCTTAATTCATTAGATAAAGCAAAAATCACCTAGGAGAGCAAATCACCCACTCTGAAAGGAAAGCATGCATGCAGTAGCTCTTCCCGTACAACTGCTTGGAAACACCACAAGAACTGACAAGCCACATTAAATCATGCCAGACCAGCTAGGCAGACTGTAATGACTTGATTAAACTTAAATGTCAATTTTTTATATTAGAGGTTCAGCCACACCAACAGATATATAGCATCAGTATAACAGGTTTAAAAAAAGAAAAAAAAAAAGCTGCAGCAGCTTTTTTAGGGACATCCATTCCATATTAGATGCTCCTGGAGGTGATCATTAAAGAAAGCCTCATTGAAAGCTCTCTCAGAAGACTTCTGCTAAAGTGTCACAAGACAAGTATCAGGTGGCAGGTGCCATCAGGTGCCAAAAAGGAGCAAGGCAGGGAAAAGGGTGTTTAACAGAAGGAGCATCACGAAAGAGGAAAAGCTTTTGAAAACACAAAGTTATAGCCCTGACTTCATTTTACACACATTAAAAATGTTTGTGCGTTACATCATATTACATCGTGCCGTGGCTGCTAGGCATACCTGTGTTTTTAGGCCCATCTGCATACACTGGTCCTGGAGGTGGCGGAGGTGCATTTTGCCATCCATACTGTGGATAACCTTGATAACCTGGCTGGCCTGGCTGGTATGGCCCAGTAGGTCCAGGAGGATAGCCTGGGTACGGGCCAGGAGGACCACCTGGTTGCTGTGCATAGGGTGGGTAAGGGGCGGTTGGGCCTGGGCCAGGGTAAGGTGGAGGGTTTTCGTAGTTCATGTGGGACGCACAATCTGTCCTGCAGAAGGAAAACAGAAGAACCGGTTTGCTTTGGTCTGTCTAATCCATGACTATATAATTCCCATTTCAGACTGGTCTCCAGAGAAGACTATATTAAATGTAAGAAACAGACCTCAAAATACCTGATCAAGCAGCGAATTTATTTTTAACCCTACCGTGGTGACAGAGACTGAGCTGAAGTGATTTAGTGACATGAGTTCAACAGCAGAGCAACTTGCTGCTTCCCAGTAATGCATCAGCTCTTCACCCTAAGACAGTTAACAGTATCGAAACTGCAAAGCAAAATCCCCTCTTCCATTCATGATTAAACTGCTTTTAAGAGAGATTTAGAAGCGATTATAGTATCGGCAGAATCATGAAAACGAACACGCAGAAATGCAGCCTGTTTCAGACACGTTCAATAGCCTTCAAAGGAGAAAAGAGTAAATACAAGTGTCTATTACACTTCTGCTGTTACAAGCATCTAGACCACTTTGGAGCAAGACTCTATATGAGTAATTTCCTGATGACACTGTAACCCATCTCATTGCTTGTGGCTGCTTAATGATTCAGTTGCATATTACTGGAAGAATAGGCAATCAGAACCTTGGACTCAGTCTCATTCAAAAAGCAACATTAATGGCACCTCAGAGAGTTGATGTTCATAAAGCCTATCCAACATATTACTCATGGTACAGCCATCAAAGACAAGACTGTCACAATAATGCAACTTTAATTAACCTCTAAGCAGCAGGAGTAAACAAACCATTTCTTACGTTAGGTCTCTGAAGCTTCACCCTGAGGGACAGAAGTGTCCTTAATACCATGTATTCAAGAACGATCAAGACTGAAGCATCTGTACTCTGCTATTTCCTTTTACCATTACAGGATGCAGAAGGGTCACCCTTTGCAGCACTCCTCCTCCCACACACCTCAGGCTTCAGCAAGAAATACCAGGAGCATACTTTGCCTCTGCTGAGGCTCACTGTGGCCAGCATGGCAGGATCCTCCTTGGATGGTGTCAGGAAGGACAAGCAGCCAGGCTAGACTGACCTGGATGCACAGTACTGTGCATCCACTCTCAGGGATGTGCAGATTTTGAGTTCAGAGGAGACCATTTGCACATCCAGACTGAGCTCTGGCAGGATGCAGATGACAGAATTTCACCTTTGTAACCCTACAGCAAGCCCAGAGCAGTCATCTGCCAGGCAGAAGCCAATCGAATGAAGTGTCAGGGGCTATGTTTAGCTGCTGCAGTCCCTGACAGTGTTGAAGTGAGCTTTGTTTGTTTATGGCTTGTGATTTCATCACATCTGAGAGTGTTGACTGCTCCTCCCCAAGGAAAGATCCCCAGGCTCTCACTTATTGACACCTCACTCCTGCCTGAGCATTGCTATCAGGATGCTCACTGCTGCACAGGCACCACAGGGCTCTCCCACCCAGGCAATCCCACTCTTGCAGTAACAGCCAGCCTGCTCACACGCCATGGCCAGGAAAGCACTGCACACTCCAAGGGAGCAGGGCTGATGACCCTCCCATGATGACACTGAGAAGCCCTTCAGTTTTGGCAGGCCAGGTCCTGCCAGCCTACAGTTGTAATTCACCTAAATTCATTCTAACTGCTCCTCTTGCTGTGCAAGCCAGGCACAGCCCCAGTTAACAGCTGAGGCAGCGCGAGTACCTTTGAAAGGATGTTTCTTAATGTCCTGGACAGGAATTTTAACTGTTTAACCAATGCCAGCGATGAGAGGAACTTTTTTTCCCCTTCCTGGCCAGGCCAGCTAGACCACTTAAGTGCTCATTTTAAATCAGACAGACACAAAACATTTAAGTAGAGCCTCCTTAACCACCCTACTGCACTGCAATGCTTCCACCAAGTCTGCAGCAGGGAAATTCTCCCTTCAGAGAGCCAGTGCAAAGCAGGCAGCAAGCCCTACAACTCACTTCAATGCAACAAACCAGAGAATTGGGACATAATGGGCCACTAATATTCATCTAACCCAGAAAACATCCCAAAATAGCAGTTCCCAGGGAAGAACAAGGCCAGAGGGAACGTGTGTATACCTACATACCATTGCACATGGCAGAGTAATCATCTGGTGCCCAAGCCAGACAGGGCACCAGCAACCAGCAGAACCCAGTGACCACCCCCTGAGTTTGTTTAATCTACCTGAGCTGCCCTACAGCCACTGAGCTGCTCCCAGAGGATCTACAGCTCCGCTGCACGCCTTGTGGAAAACTGCCTCCTGCCCTCCGGTGTGGCTGCAGGAGGTCTGAATCAGCAGTCAGCTCCTGGATTTAGGGATTCACTAAGCAGGGGAGGAGGCATGTGGGAGCCCCCCTTTCCAGGCTGAAGAGCCCCAGTCCACTGTCTGCCAGCCCCTCCACCCACCTTCCCAATCTCTGAGCCATTCCAGACCTCTTCTGGGCTGTAAGCTGGCATCCTAGACACACACATAAATGTGTATATGTATATATACAAAAGACATCCAAAAGCAGCAAGCCCCAGCTCATGTTTTTCAGTTGTAAAGCCTTTCTTATGTAACCTGATACCAAACTTCATTAAGCACTAAACCCAGCAAGCAAAGAGATTTCCTTGACTGTCACTAAGCGTTTGCCCTATTCGTTGTTGGTTAGCAATAGAGAAATCCCTAGTCCACCCAAAGCGAATGACAAAACACATCCCTATTCCTTCCTCTTCCCCTCACCATTAGTACCTTTGCTAAGAGGTAAGTTTGTTAATATCATTAAGCTTCCTTAAGCTATCTTCAAAGTCCTTTGTTCAACACTTCTGAACAAACATTATTTTCCCTCAACTAACAGAAGGGGTTTAAACAAGCAGCTTACTATACACTCCAAAAGGCTGCACTGTCTCCCATAATATCTGGAAAAAAGAAAACACTGAAGTAGGAGTATGCACAGGATATGTCAGAGAACACATACAGCACTATATTTGCATGTATATATAGACACATACAGAGATACTGATACATATGAAACACCATCCTATTCACGGACCTAAGTCCCCCCACATCTGTAACCTGCCTTTGACTAAGGCTTAGCAAAAGGTCCAAGTGCAGAACTATGATACTTTGTACATATACACACATATATATAGAACTATGATGCTTTGTATACACTACATCTTTTTTATTTTTAACCTGTCCATTTTGGCAACCAGTACACCTCAGAGAAACAAATTTTATCACTAAGCTTTGAAAATAACCTACTTCTTTCTGATTGCTTTAAACTTACTGCCTCACACAAGGTGAGCATAACAAGGCTACAAAACTAGTCAATCACTGCTCCTGACTCTTCTCTTCCAGCACACTCATGAATTTAATATCTTTTGTTTTCTCCAGGCATCTCTCCTGAGCTGAGGACTCTATGCTTCTACAAAGCCTGCCCTATTCCTTGTTCATTCTCGCCACCCATTCCTGCACCTTTAGTTTTACCATTGGTCTGAGATGGAGCAAGCAGGCTGCAGGAAGCTCTACTGTGCAGTGCTGCAGCAGCCTTCTGCTCTCTGCCTCTTTCCTAGCCCACTCCCAGGACAGGTATCAGACTCATCCACAAGTCTCTGAAAATAGCTTTAGTTTCAACCTGGGAAAGCCTCATCATCCAAAACCTGCCACCTGCTTATTCTTTTTTAAAAGATCAGGGCATGGTGGATTATGAGTCAAGTGAGATCTACCTCTATCACATCTGTGTTTAAGAATCACTTGCAAGGACCTTTCCCCCCCCTCAACTATGAAAATAAGAAATCAGTAGCCTCATTTAGATATCTGGCCATCATCTCATTTTGCAAGAGCAGCCCTGCAGCACAGTACAAGGGCCTGAACTTTGGTCAGAAGATAACACGATGCAGGTAAACAACAACAAATGAAGAGAACAAGGGAAAGTGTGATGCAAGGAAAGCTCTTCCGTTAGTGCAAGCAGTTGCCAAACAAAAAGCCTTCACACCCTTCCAAAAAGACCCAGTTTTACGCTTTTTTCCTCCTCCAAAAGATGGACTGGATATAGGAACACATAGATTGGATATTAGGAACAAGTTCTTTCCTCTGAGGGTGGTGGAATACAGGAACAGGCTGCCCAGGGAGGCGGTTGAGGTCCTTTCCCTGGAGATATTAAAGGTGAGGCTCAATGAGGCCCTGGGCAACCTGGGCTAATTGGGGGTGTCCCTGCAACTGCGGGGAGGCCGGACTAGATGACCTTTGGAGGTCCCTTCCAGCCTGGATGATTCTATGATTCTACGAGAAGGCCACTTACAAGACTGGCGCTCCCAAGCATCTCTTCTGAGGTCAGCATAATTCTGGTCTTCAAAGTGACTGCAGACCATCTGCTTCTACCTGTTGGCACTGACTACACCTTATTATCTTGGCAAAATTGAAAAGAGCATGCACAGAAGAATCATCTGCATTTTTACGCAGTGGGTGTTCACAGCTGCTAATCCACCTGCAAAGAAATACCAGTCCTACCAACAGCTGCCTGTAAGTCATATCCTTCAAACACAATCTCTTATGCAAGTCAATTAATTATATGAAGAGCTGTGTATGTGGAGGGAGATGACAATCTAATCTGGGTACTGAAACAGGGTTAAATGCCTTCTGTTGCATAGGAAACACTGCAAGAAATAGCCCTCTAAAAACAAATGTGGGATTAGTAAGTAAAAAAAAAATAATAATAAAAAAAATCAAACCAGATCAGCAGTCTGGAATATCTAGACAACCTACTCCCCCCCCCCGAAAAGCAGTTACCAGATTTTAGGAATTTAAAAGGTAAGTTGTTTTTAGTACAGCAGAACAAGCATTGCACCTCATACGTTGCTCCAGTTGGGAGGAATAACATTTTGAGCATGTCAGATATTGATTCAGCTGGCTTTTCAACAGATGGAAGACTAAGGGCATGGTGAGAAGCACCGATCCTGAGAAGGGCAACCAGGGCACCCTCATATAACCCACCCCTTCCAATGCCTGCAGCACTAGGAAGTAGTTTTCCAATACAGAGCTCTAATGGAAAGTACATTTAACATCAACAATCCAGCTCCTGGCAACCAGCCTAGAATTTAAATTACATTTCATATGAACAGTATCCAAATGAAAAAAAAAAAAAAGCACAAGTGCCTTTTAAATGGCACTGGTTCTGCTTGCCTCTTACCAGCTTCTTTGCAAGCTCCATTTAGCAACTGCATGAAAGGCATGTTGAGGATAAACTGTAAGAGACTCCCTTCTTGCATGGTTTGCTTCCAGGAAGTGCCTCCTCCCAGGTCTGCCCACCCACTTCAGCCATCAGCACCATCAGCCAAGGGTAATAGCTAAAGTAGAATTGCACAAGAACTGCATGCACCTTTGCTGACAAAAACTGCTCAAAACTGGTTTACTTCCCAAAATGCAGGTCTAAGCAGAAGTGAAAAGCCCAGCATTGTGCTATCAAAGGAAAAGCTAGAAAATGTTGCTTTTTTCAAACCAAACTTCCTTAAGAGGTCTCCAGGATACCCCGCTAGTGATTGGGAAAATGTGCATTTCCTCCCCTTCATCCCAGTGGCTGCCAGGCACATCCTACACAAAAATACTCAGTTGCTGTTCCAAGTGGCTGAAGCCACCAGATGAGACAGCTCTGTGGAGCAATCAGAAACAGTCTGGATGAACAGACATTTAACAGTTCCTGAGCCAGATATTCCCTCCTCCCAGTACCCTCCAGAGGTCTGGAATCTGTCTGTGCAAATGATGCGCAAGGCTGACACCTGTATCCCTACAGCTGTCCCACCTTTCCAGTCCTGTCTTTCCCGCCTTCTTGGATACCAAAATTCTTAACAGCTTTAAAGGGTCTGTAGTCATGTTGTGTCTGAGGCAAATACCACCAATGTCCTTTGAAGAGTTTCAGTCACAGCATCCTTGCTGCTCTCTCCACAGGACTCTACAGCCTCATGCCCATGCTGGTTTGAATGCCAGGATTTTCCTCCTGCAGACAAGCTTCAATGTCTCCTCAATTAATACAAACACACAAAACCTCTACTTGTAGCTTACTGCCTAGTTTTCCTGCTTGCAATACACTGTTGAAGCTGAAAGAGCTGCCTGTGTAGCTCCTACAAGAAAAGTATTAATGAAAAAATAAAAAATAAAAATCCAGTGCTGTTACTATTACCTAAACTACATCCTTACAGGGAAAAATTTTCAATTTTTTCAGACAGCTGAGGAAAGGTTTTAAGAAAATACCATTTAACACTAGAGACTAACAATTATGATGCTGGGAAGTAACATAGCACAGCCCCTCTAGTGTTATAAGCCAAGGCACTCACTGCTGACCTACCCGCTGAGACTCTGCCCAGTTACAGAAGTACCTGTGGTAAAACATACGAGAAAGAAAAGCCCTTCACACAGAAATCAATGCCAGATATGGGCATTAATGCCCCAGTTTCAGGTTTTGAATGCTCTTGCGCGCACTGCTCTTGTCCAAGTCTTTGTATAAGGTGCTACATTAGGTACTATCAGAAATACATAAATATATTTTGTTCTTAAAGGGATGTATGAAGACAGTTTTAAGGTGGAACAAATATAAAAACCAAAAACGAATGAGAACATCTGATTGTCAAGCTTAACTATTATATGTAGGGTCTAGTTTAAAAAAGAAGCTTTGTTGGTCCAACTGAGAAGAGGATGTGAGAAAACCAACATGACTGGCAAGAAAATGAATAAGCAGAGTTAATACATTCACATGTGCTGTTCAGATGGTGCTCTGGCAGCATCCCAGCAGTGAAACAGCAGTAGCCTTTCATGATAACCTCCCCAGCTCTGATGCACTGACAGATTTAGTGGAAGACTACTCTAACTGCATGGTGACTTTCTACCATCTCAAGCAGGAAACACACTGAAGGGTAGCACACAGCTTGTCAGACACAGCAAAGTCAGCGTATGCCGACAGAAATACATGCATTTTCTATAGCTAAGATCTCATACCTCAGAACGATATTTTCATGACAGTCTGGAAAACTGAATGATTCAGAGGTTTTGTTTTTTTTTTAACCCTCACATTTCCTGCTTTTCCATATCCTATATGCAGTTGTAACACAGTGCTTTTATGCCTATAGGGCACAGGCAAGAATCCTTTAATGGCTGCTTGTCACAGAGTCACTTAAGCAAGAAAACCTTTGCCTTGCTCTGTCAGAGGTTGAGGAGAAGCTACTGCAGTTCATGGCACTGCCTTAATAGGTCATGAGACCAAATAAAACCACAACAACATGCAATAGCACTGATGTAGAAATATATGTCTGATACGCAAGCGAAACAGCAGCTTCTGTTTAGTAGTGGCGGTGCCTGGCATACGGAATACCATCGACTAGACATTTCCATGTAGGAGCATTCCCCAAAGCCCCCTGAAGCACAGCACAGCTCCCTCCTCAAGAGAGCAGGGCGGTGGTGGTGACAGCAGGACAGGCACTTCAAACCAGGTCCAGAGTAAGGCAGACTTCCCCCTCCCGAGGCGAGTGGCCCTGGAGCTTCCCAGGCTGCCTTGTGGGAAGCTGAGCTGCAGGCGGCAGAATGCCAGACCTGGCAATATCGATCCTCTGCTCGAATGACTCAGGTTTCTTGCTATCCTTCCCCATTCCCAAAAATGACAGAGTGCTATTTTCTACTCATTAAGCCGCACGGTTTCAGTGCAGAAACAGGAAGTTGAGAAAGACACAACCCACAGCCCAGAGAGTAGAAGACATCGATTCTGAAGACAGGCATTTGAACCCTATTCATTCAAGTCTTCAGCTGCCACTGCAAGTTTCCACGGCCCCCTGTTAAGCCTACAGACACGACACAGGGAGATCACCAACAGGTACCAGGAGAAATGCAGACCTGTTTGTTGAAAATCCAGAGTTACACAAGCTTGCTCTGCCCTCCTAGAAAAAAATTAAATAACATACTAATCTGATCATTTACAGAACTATCCCGAAAACAGGTAGCTCCTCTGTTTACCATAGACACAGCCCTCCAGATAATTCTCCATCATCCCACCACAAGCAGGAACACTGTTGCTTGCACTTAAAGGAATATTTCTGGGGTTTTGAGCAGCAAACTCCTGCTATTTTTAAAGGTAATATGGACCTGGGGGGACACACAGCAGCAAAGCACTGGAGCCCCCCCCCTCTGACACCAGAGCACTACCTCACAGTGGATGCTCAACCCACATCAGAGCCCCCCTCCAAGTCAGAGCCACTCCTTTACAGGACATTCTCTTCTTCTCCTTGGCCTCTGCGGAGACAACACCCACCGGTCTCCGCAGCTTATCAGTTACTGCTCTCAAACCGTTAGGGGAATGACAAATCAGTCTTTTAACAAAGATGACCTTTCAGTACAGGAATGAAAAGCAGAGTGTAGCAGATTTAGTGCTGAAGAAGTTTCAGTACTTGGTAAAAACACTACTCCAGGCAGTGCAAAAGATGATTATCCAACGTGTGCACTAGATCTTGACTGCCCTCAAAAAGCACTGAATTACAATCTCTAAAATGTCTCAGTGTTTCCTGCCTCCATCTCAGACTACCTGATACAGTAATAGTATTGTTATCACTCAATGTTTGTAGGAAGAGTCAATCTTTTTATTAAAACAACTGGTGCAGCTTAAAGAAAAACACCAGTTTTCCGGCACAGCAGCACTTCCCACATCTTGTATCTCATCACTGTATTCACTACAGCACAAAGGAAGCAGCAGCTGCTCCACAATCATTTTAACCCACCTATACTTACTACCTTACTGAGAATTACCCTGCTTAGACAATCACATTGAACCTTCTGCTCACATAGATCTTGTAGCAAAGGTGAAAGCACCACAAGCAGAAAGCACTTCCCCCCCACCTCCTTTCGGATAGAGCCAAACAAGAATTAGGGATGACTGGGACACACCTTGGAGCTGCCCAGGACAGAGAGGGTCTTTCCACTGCTATCGGAAGGGGCTGCCAGATCTGTGTGGCAGAGGAAAGGAGGCGAACATTCTCCTTTCATTATTCTCCTATTTCACTGTGACATTTAATTATCCAAATGAGGTCTCCAACAGCAACAGGAACAGGAAAAAGGAATCCGGGGAAACCATCACGACTTTTCAACACACAATGCAAAATTATCATTTTCACTCAGAGCATGCTAGCGTGCCTCTTGCTCTACCCTAAATAAGCCCATTAGTATTAAACATGCCCATCTGCTTCGAGCACAGATGCTTGCCTTCCTCCTCTCGCCCTACACTGCATGAACAACCGCAGCCAAGAGCCCAGCAGCACAGGGCAGCACCGAACACCCCCACAGCCACCTCTCTCCCCACAACCAAACCCTGAGAAAGTTTAAAGCAACTTTCTCATAACAAAGGGTCAGATACCCCCAAGGCAGCAGCACGGCGGCCCGGGCCAGCCTGGGGGGGCTCGGCTGGTGAACCCTCTTCCTGCTCTAGAGTAGCACCCACCCGAGCAGACGCCTCAGGGACCCCGCCACCCTATAGCTGGCCTGTCAGAGGTGGGATGGCTCCCTCCGCACCCCGAGACGCCCTTTTCCTCCTTCTTCTCCTCCTCCTCCTCCTCACGGCAGCAGCGCTGACCAGCACATCCCCCGCACAAGGGCTCAACGGCCACCCCCAAGTCCCACCCGCCGCGCACCGCCCGGGGCTCTCTCCCGCCCGCACCTGACCCTCCCTGCACAGCCGGGGCGGCGCAGCCCCCCGGGGCAGGCTCCGCGGCGCCCACGCACACCTGCGGGGGTCCCGGTCCCTCACGGCCCCCCCCTCAGAAGCCGCCACCGCCCCCCACAGCTCGCGCTACCTCAACCGCTGCCCGTCTCGCGCCGCCAACAGCACCTGCTGCGCACTCAGCTGCCGGCGGTGACGTCAGGCAGGGGGAAAATGACAAGCCCCACCCCTAACCGCGCGGAGTCGCGAGGGGGCACGTCACACACACACACCCACCCGCGCGCCCCGCCCACGGGGCGTGGTCACGGCCAGGGGCGGTGCTGCCCCGGGGGAGCCGCGGCCTGAGCTCTGCTGGGCGGGGGCTGCTGGAAGGAGCCACACCTGGGGGCGAAAAGGCGAATTAAGCCAAACATGGCGAGTGGTGGGTAAGAGCAGGAGCGGCGGCAGTGAGGAGGCTCCTCTCCCGGCCGCCGGGGGCCGCCGGGCAGCCCTGTGGCTCCTGCCCTCACAGCCCATCCGTGCAGGCCATGGTGCCCCCTGGCAGCAGCCCCAGCTGGAGGCCCGTCGCCAGCGGTGTTCCTCAGGGCTGGGTGCTGAGAGCGTTTCTGTTTCATGTCTTTGCAGATGATTTTGGAACAGGTTGCCCAGGGAAGTTGTTGATGCCCCATCCCTGGAAGGGTTTAAGGCCAGGCTGGATGGGGCTTGGAGCAACCTGCTCTAGGGAGAGGTGTCCCTGCCCATGGCAGGGGGGTTGGAACTTGATGATCTTGAAGGTCCCTTCCAACTCTAACCATTCTATGATTCTATGTTGGTAAGGACACAGAGTGTATCACCAGTAAGCTGGCAGGTGACACCTGGTTAAGCGGAAGGGTTGAGCTTGAGAAGGGTAGGGAAGCTCTACAGGGAGACTGGGGTAGGTTGGATGGATGAGCCAGCGTTCATGGGATGAGGTTCAACGACACCAAGTGCCGGATCACACCAACCCGATGCATCACTACAGGTTTGGGGAAGTGGATGAATGCTCATGGATGAGAAGCTCAACATGAGCCGGCAGTGTGCGCTGGCAGCCCAGAAAGCCAACCCCATTCAGGGCTGCATCAAAAGCAGCATGACCAGCAGAGCCAGGGAGGTGATTCTCCCCCTCTGCTCTGCGCTTGTGAGACCCAGCAAGAGTGGTCTGAGACTGGATTAGGCTGCCCAGGGAGGTGGCTGAGTCCCCATCCCTGAATGTGTTTCAGAGTCGTTGGGATGTGGTGTTGGGGGATGTGGTGTAGGGGAGAACTTTTTAGAGTGGGGCTGATGGTTGGACTCGATGATCCCAAGGGTCTTTTCCAACCTGAATGATTCTATGATTCTGCTGGTAGTGGGACATGTGTGTGGGAGAAGGTCCAATACAGGCACTGGAAAAGCAATTACTGGAATTTACCCTGATAAAGTAGGTCAGGGACACAGGTCACAGTATTAAATCGCCATTCCTGCCCTTGCCACATGACGGTGACTCACAGTGGTGACCGCAGCAAGAGCCACCTGCAGAGTGACAAGGTGCCTGGCGGGCATGTGGTGGGGCTGGGGACTGTGGTGGCACCTGAAGCTGGGAGACGGCGATGGTCCATAGGGAGCGGAGGGGGTGACCCTGCTCCTGTGTTGTAGTGCGTGCAAAATCAGCTTCCTTGTTCCCTGAATCGTTTAGTAGATCTAATTGGACCAGTTTAATACTGGGTTCCTGATGAGGCTCAGTCAGGAAGATGTTACTCAAATTAGTGTAGGACATGCTCTGTGCTTGGGCAAGAGGAAAGATAAGGCAGCTACCACTGCTCTGCATGAAGAACCCAGCACCCTAAGCACCTCCTAAAGGAAACCTTCTGGCGGATGGGAGGCATCAGAGAACCCTTTCTATGCAGCCGGCTGCTCTGGCAGAGGCTGTGGTTCCCTAGATGCAGGGAGTGAATCACCGACCCGCCACCCCCCAGCCATGCTGCCCTCCTCACAACTTTCAGAGCCTCCCAGGAGACTCCCAGGAGTTAATTTTTCTGCCTGGACAGGTACCGTGCAGCAGGCACAATACACATTGTTCCACTGGTTAACGTTAAACTTGTCTTGTCCTTTACTCAAGTGTCAATGGGCACACAATCGTCTTGTTAAACATTAGTTGAGGAAGCAGCTTGAAGAACATTGCTGGGCTTCACTAAAATCTAAAAATAACACTTTATACTTGAATCTGCTCATTACCCACTTTGCACTTACTGCAAATATTAATGCAGTCCAGGTGTTATCACTCTTTTTAGCCCTCCAACAGAAATTATATATGAATTTGAAGGTGCAGTTACCTTTACTGTACCCTGGAAATGAGGCTGGGATGTAATGCCATACAAAAGCTTGGGATTTAGCTCCTACAAAGAGAACACAAGCCAGCTGTCCCCCGGGACAAGAAGAGACAGGTCTCTTGCTGAGCAAGGACATGTGGAGGGTACGGTCTCCCAGTTTCTATCAGGTGTGTCAGGACATCCCCAGAAGCTAGCTGAGAGGTGGTGGGAGCATTCTGGAGGTGTTACACACAGAACTAATGGGTTCACTTGAGCTCCCATACAGGTTTGACTACGCACCTGTGTACAAGTGCGATGTGGCCCATGGTGAGTTACAGCTGAGAGCAGGAAACTCCTGAGAGACACTAATGTGATCATTGATCATTCAAAAATGTTGTCCAAGATGCTGGAAGATAAAACAGCGTTTGCACCTATGAAATTGGTCAGCTTTACACTTTTCTTTTGCCAGTGATTTTCTCCCTTGCTTTAGCAGACATGGTAAGGGAGACGTGAATCCTGTTTACTGGGAAATCTGTGCAGCCTGGAACTTCTGGTTTAGCAACATTTACCTCCCCCAGCCCTCTCTGGACCTGGCAAACTCAGTGGCCCTATAATCGCTGCTTTTGTCTTCGGTGTTTACTTTTTTTTTTTTTTTTTTTCATTCTGGTTGCCTGAAAGGCACAAGCCAGAGGGAAGAACTTGACCTTGCAGAGGATGGGTGTGGAAACTGGACCCGTACAGCAGGTCAAACTACAGAGAAGAGGTGAACTGGAAGAAGGGGAACAGCAGAGTGCAAGACCATTGCCCAGAGTACTTGCTGTGGTTGCTTGCCCCCATTCTTGCTGCCTTTGACACCTCTTTCCACATAGTCATTTGCTTAAACCTGTTGCAAAAGCCTTGCAAAACACGCCGCTGTCCTGCAAGATGGTTCTGTGAGACTACAGGTTGCAGGCAGGGCAGAGCAGTTTTGAGTTTTGCTGGCGATTGGTTTTGGCAGTGGTGTCTGCAGAGCATGAGGGATCAGGGATATGTCCTTGTCGTTTTCTCTGTGATAGTGCCAGCTGAAGAGATCCTGGTCCGTCTCCACACTCCCACCAGCCTGTGTGTTCATTCCTACTGCTGCACTAATACTTGAAGTCAAGTGCAAAGTCAGTGGATCTGCACTCTCTCTGCTGAAATCCCAAGGCCTGCCTGGGGCAGAGGTTTTTCTTACCCATCACCTGTACTATCAGGAAGTTTTTCTGACTTGATGAAAACTAGCAGTTTGAAAGTTTAGGTCCGTAATTTCTTTCAGTGACACTGATGGCTTTAGAAGAAGGTATTTGCCTGCCCTGCCAGGAGCTGTGTCTGGTTGTCTGATCCAAATCAAATGAGTGCTAATGGATCTGGGAGTGGATGGGGCTGGTACTCCTGATGGCAAACTGTGGCTAGAGCCATAGTTTTTCTCCTCCTATACCTTTGGAATGTATCTCAGATGCATGGATGTCCCCTGCACTCCAGTGGGTAGTAGAAGCAGATCATTTTGCTGTGCCTTAATTTTTCTATCTGCAAGAAAAGACTGAGCACCGGGCACCCCAGAAAGTATGGGTTTCAATTCACCATTGTTTATAAATGAGATGAAGAGACTCGAGGCTGGGTGCTTTTGAAAGGCCAGTGTCATTTGTACAGTAGAAAGTTTGCAGCAGGACCACCCGTTTGAGTTCAGAAGGCAGATGTGACCACTGTGCTTTCCAGCTGGTGTAATCTCAAGGGCTGTCACTGAGGGATTTGCGCAGAGAAACCCTAGTTGCTCTCAGGGTGATGGTTTAGTCCACTGTTCCTACGGCCATCAGAGCTGAAGGACCTGATAAGGAAATACCTGTTACCTCTTTGACTGAGTGCTCTGCAGCAGCTGAGGCAGAGCACATTTCAGTTCTGCTGACTCCACTCCAGAGGTGTTTAAGCCACGGGAAACCAAGACAGCAGCAACAATAAGCCAAAAAGAATACATCATTCCTGAGCTGGCCTGACAGCAGAAGAGATCGATGGAAGCTTGGCAGAGCAGATGTGGGCTGCAGAAATCTTACCTTTTTTCAGGCTACAACCCTGTGTGGTTTTGTCCCAGAGCCCTGGGCAGCGCCAGGGAACCTGCAGGAACTGCAGGGAAATGCAGTGAGCAGCAGCGCTGTGAGCCTTGGATGCAAAGGAGTGGAGAAGGCATGGGAATTGTCTCAACATTATCTTTGTAGAGCCAGAACAGCACCCAGCCAGATAGCTAGAGGAATTCACATGTGGACATGGGATTTGCAGACCTATTGTATTTGGAGCTGGTGCCCATGATGTTGCTGCTCTGCAGAACATACGAGCTGCTGGGAGGCCAGGCAGCAAATGCCATAATGCCTGTAGAGGGGAATTGTCCTCAAGATGTGCTATTTTAAGAGTGGGATAACTTGTTGTTGCTGTAGTCCAGGCTTTCATGGCAGGGCCCTCCAAAGGGCCAGGATTTTCATTTCCCATCAGGATCCTCTTTCATTACTCTGATGCTGGCCCCTGCACAGGTAAGACGCTGCAGGCAGAGGTCTGGGATTGGAAGGATGTTGGGGCAGACCAGTACTGCTCTTACTGTAAACAGGATTTTCTCAGCTGAATTGGTACAAAAGAACTCCAAAGCAGCCATAAATCAATGTCAGAGCAACGGCAGCTGGGTCTGAACCCTCCGGCAGACCCGTGCTCCCTCCTTGCGCTGTAGGACTGAACAGCAGGGGCTGGGCTTGACTCACTCTACCCTCCACAAAGACCTACCTGCATGGCCAGGAGGCCGGGACAATGCGTGGGGTGGCCTGAGAGGGTTCTATATGATGGCTGGAAAGGGGGAAGAGAAGAAATTTTTCAAGGGGGTTATATCTTGATGGTTGCAGTTTTATGTTGTTAATAGGGAAACGACCACCCTGCAGAGCAGACCAGCTGCAAGTACCCTGTGGAAGGCAGACAGAAGAGCATTAGAGAGAAGGCAGTAACACTAGTACTCTTGTAACAATGCCCTGTGCTTCCTACGTAGCATTTTATCCCAAGAATGTTAAGTGCTTTGCAAGATCTTAAGTACTGCTACTCATAGCAGTATCATACAAAACAGAAATATCTCCCTCCCTCCTAAAATTCATCAGTCTGGAATGGCCCACAGTGGTGTGACCCAATGGGAAGGGCAGGAAAGAAAAAAATTGCCCTAACCCCCCAGCCCAACATGGTGTGGGGCTCAGAGTAAACACTGAGCTGAGTTTTCCCTGGGACACCTCTAGTTCTGCAGGGTGGGACACTCAACCATTGCCAGGCTGTGGCTCAGCAGCAGTCCTCTCTGGACCTTAATTTTGTTCAGCGTTTCTCTGGAACGATCATGACTTTTGCACTGATCTTAGAAGAACTGGGTGTGACAGATGCCTGGAGAACAGACCTCCTGTGTCCAAGGGCTCTAAACATTGCACACACGACTCGCTTCAAGCCCTTGTGCCACTAACCAAGAGGGTTTGACTCCAGCAGTACCAGATTTCACAGAACACCCATGCAGTCTTCCCCTAGCCCTTCTGCCAGCACTGCCTGATGGCCAACCTCGACCCCGATGCTGAAATCAGAACCTTGCAGAATTGTACCCTGGCTGCTGGCCGGGCCTTTCCCTTGTCCTTGTGAATCTCATTTGCACACTATTTATATCTCATGGGATAGCATGTAGGCACCACTCTATTAATAAAGGGCTTGCCAGCCCCTTTTCAGCTAGCTCCCCTGTTGCTGTGGACTGACCTTACTTCCAGATACCTCAGCAGCAATTTAGCAGCTGCTAAAGGGCGCAGGGAAAGCCCATGTCTGTCTTTGTGAGTGTTTTCGTTTGTTTCCCATGTTGGCTTTCCACCTCCCCGCAGCAGGACCCAGGTCATTTCAGCTTTGTTTGTGCTGGAGGGACAGGGCATGGCAACTTCTGCAATTGAACTCTACTTTTTGGTGCAAACAGCATCACTGCTGTGCTACCACACAGCTCAGCCCAGGGAAGCCTCCTGCTGCTTACCACTGTGGCACAGAAAGGTGATGGAGGGAGGGAGTTGAAGTTTGAAATCTCTCTAGAAAATACTGTGAGTAGCAGCTGAACCTGGGGAAAATCCCGGTTGTAGGAGAGGCTCTATCTGAATGACCTTCACTGCCCGCTGAGTTGTTTATGTGTGGAGGAGCTGGCTGGGGCTCTGGGAGGCTGTGCCCGAGGGACCGGCTACTCCCCAAGCAGTGTTTGCTTCACTCAGTCCAGTACCATGGCCTGGCCTCTCCTCTGCAAACGAACGGGTTAGGAATGGACTTTCCCACCTACTTTGGGAGTCTCTCTCCTTGCTTATGGCTACCCTGGGATAGGACCCCATGGTTCCCAGTCCCTTTAGGGTGCCCAGTCCTCAATTCTGACACAAGACTGGGAGGTTTAATGCAAAAAGACCAGCTTTTGCAGCTCTGTTCCCTGTCCTTATACCTGCATTTCTCTCTGCTGGGATGCTTGTCCCTCACAGGCTCTGTCCTGTGTTGTCCCACCTGGATTAATGGGATGATTCTAGAGACTTCAAACCTGTGAAGGGAGAGAGGGTCCATCAGCTGAACCCAACAGCAGCAGCAAAGACCTCTGCTTTATGCCAAAGGACTGTTCCCAGCAGCAAAGGGGACTGGGTTTGTACCCAAGTCTCTCCAAGGTGCCTGCTGTAGTTTAGTTAGTGGGGACAGGACCAAAATTTTCCTCCTCTGGTGGCAGGAGGCTATTCAGGTGTTGAGGTCATGATCACAGGCACCCATGAACCAGCACAGACAGGGTAATGTGGCCCCAGAGTCCCCAAACCTGGCTAGAGTGCCACTCACTACCTTACTCACCACGCCAAGCTCAATGGCGTCCTGACATTAAAGCATTCTCAAAAGCATACCATGACTCCTCTGTTGTGGAACACCTGTGAGCCCTTGGCTCCATCCAGAGACCTATTTATTATGTTTTTGAGCCCCAAACCCAAGCATGGCTTTGATTAAGCCTTTTTGGTTGTGATTTATTGGGCTCACCAGTCTTGCACTGCCTTGGGGAAGTTTGCAGGGGGCTGCAGGGCTGAATAGGTCACATTTTGGTTGCTCTGTGGCTGTTGTGAGCTCTCTGCCTTGTTAGGTGTGCTAATGAACACAGCAGTGCAGATATCCTACCATGGATGAAGCTCAGCAACACCTGCAAGAGGTGCTGGAGCCTCTGGAATGGGTCAGCTCAGTGCTTGTAGCTGCCACTGGTAGCATCCTTGTGTGGTACCAGATCCCCTTCCCAGGAACACCCAGGCCTTTGCATGTGCTGCTCCAGTCCCATGGCCCCACACCTGGGCTGGCTCTGGCATTTGAACTTCTCTAGAAGGGATTTAGACCTGCAGTCCTTGCAGCATCATACTGGGCCCCTCCTGCCCCTGGCTGCAGGAGAGATCCTTTGCCACAACCCGGACAGGTAAGGGGACAGGCTTGTTCTGCAGCGTAATGCACTGGCACCCTCTAATGACACGGTTATGTATATTGACTAGATGCCTGGGTCTCTTGGCCCAGCCCTTCCTACTGTGCCAGTGCTGACTAGTGCACCTGCTCACAGGTATTTTGGAGGCTTCAGTGGGGCAGGCCACAAGCTGGACTCCTGCTTTTTCTATCCTCCTGTGCTCCAAGTCCTCAGCCTCAGCTCCCTGCGCTGCAGTCTCCTCAGGCATCAACAAGGACTATATGAGACAGCAAGAAATGTTTGTGTGTTGCTTCTGCCAGGTGTGAGGTTAGCAAGGACTATGTTTCCACTCCCAGGAGCAAATCCAGCTGTGGTTGCCCCTGCACCACAGGGGCAATGTGAGAGCTGGTGAATGTGAGAGCTGGTGAACCTGCTGCCAGGCTGTGTAACCCCAGCTTTTGGCCACGCTGTCCAGGCTAGCTCAGGAAGCCCCTTTGCTCTGACTTGTCCTGCCACAGAGACACTGGGAGAATTTGCCAGGTTGGTTCCCACAGGCTCCAATACTTCCTTCCCAGCCCATCTTGGGACAAAGCCAGTGAGTGCGAAGCTGAAATGGGATTGCTCAACTTCATCCCAAATGATGCTGAACCTAATGAAAAACTGAGCTGCAGAATAGCCGCAGCATTTGGCTGCTGAGTAACACCGTGCTTTGGCCAATGGTCTGGGTGGCCAGCATGTCCTTCAGAGGCTTACAGCACAACATTGTCCTGCGTGGCAGATCAGGCGGAGGCTGGGCTTCCCTGCCAGCTGCCCCAGCCCTGGCAGCATTGCTCTGAAAGCCTGATGGAGTTAAATTCACTGTAGCAGAGTTTGTTCTTGCTCAACAAGATCAGTTCAGCCGTGCTCAGCAAGGTACCAGGATCTTGCCACGATGGCAGGCAGCAGCTCTCTCGGCGTGGGATGGACAAATAAGGTCAGCTCTTCCCTGGATGTGTTAAGTTGACAAGAGGCTTTGGTGCACTGGGTTTGGACATGTGGACTAGCAGGGAATGTCCCAGTGCTGTCCTGCCAGTCTCATGGCCAAGACCAGCATCTCTGCCTCTCTCCACAGGGAATGGCCCTGACAAAATCATGACTGTTCATCCCTGTACAGACAGACCAACAAGTCTCTTAAGCAGTGAATCATCAGCATGAGAAGGGCCAGAGCCAAGTGCTGCAAGGGATGCCTTTGTCTCTTGCAGCTAAGACACAGGCAACAGAGTGCAGGGGAATGAGCTCTGGTCTGTCTCACAAAAAAACCCTCCAACAGCTCCTGTGGGAGCTGCCCAGCACTGTCTTCCTCCCAGGAAATGTTCTCAGAAGCATCTCCATGCAGGAATGGCTGTTTGTGGTTGGGGGACACTGTATAAAACAAGGTAGGAATAGGATGGGAATGGGGATGAGGTATGAAGAGAATGGGTATGGGGATATGAAAGGAATGGGGTGGGATGTGAATGGAATGGGGATTGGAGTGAGGTTTAGATGGGGTGAGAGCCTTCTGTCATGCTCATGGGATGAGATAAAGAGGAGTGAGATAAAGATGTGGAGGAAAGGGGAAGGGGATAGGATAGAGGTGTGGAGGGCAAGGAGCATCCCAGATGTGGAGGGGAAGGAATGATGCTGAGATAGAGAAGGGGAGAGGCAGAGGATAGGAAAGGGGATGGGAAAGAGTCAGCTCTTGTTCAGGGAAGCATACATTCAGGCATCAGCTTTCACTAGCTTAGCTGCATTGGACACAGCAGCCTTGGAAAGCACGAACGCCTTTCTCTTCTGTTGTTATCCCAAGGGGCTGTGCTGCTCAGCCAGCCAACTGTACCAGCAGGTTTTTATTTTACTTTTATTTTCCTAATGGCTTGGTTGGCCTGAAAACTGGAGCAGTGAATTGTGACTGCTCAAGACTGGGTAAAAAAGCACACAATGGATGTGCGCTGCAGTGTGGAACCAGGGATGAGTCACTACAATTGCAATCAGGGAAGAAAATAACAGTGCATTTACAAGCTTCTTTCCAGGAGTATTGCATTTCCTCTGAATTGCAGTGACATTTTAGACTCATTTATGGGACATTGCCTGTGTCAAAAAATACATAGAAATGGAAGAAGTGGTAGCTGATATAAAGCAGTTTAACAGTTAAGGGATGAAGAAAAAACAGCATCAATTTTCATAGCAACAGCACAAATGCTTTGGGAGGGTTGTGTAGAGGAAACCGTAGCAAAATCCAGGAATGTGGGACAGTTGAGTTGTGCCCTGACACAGAGTCCAAAGTGATGCAGATGACCTGGGCAGAAAGGACATGCAGGAAAGGAGCCCCTGGGAATGATGGGAGTCTCACAAGTGTCCTCTCCTCAACTATTCAAGTCTCAGCATCTTGCTGGGTAGAACCTCTGCAGAGTGCAGCAACCAAGGAAAATGCATCACCCACAGATTGCAGTGCAGCGAGGAGTCCAGGAAAACAAAAGTAAATCTTTTTGTCTTTCAGAAGTGTTATTTTATCGCTCTAGAAAGTCACGTATTGCTTTGCAATGAGCAGGGTTGTAAAGCACTTTAGCAAAGAAGCTCTGTTGAGAATGGCATAATCTCTATGGCCTTGCACCAGCATCACGTTTCAGCATGTCCTGGTGACAGGGCTGAGCACAGCCCTCTGGTCCACATGGTGCCAGGGAGACTTCTGACCCCTGCAGTTGCTGTCACCTCTTTAGCAAGCTGCCACAGTGCTGGGAGAAAAGGCCAGCCATCCCCAAGGTGCTTGGCAGGGCTTGGGCATGGGGACTCCATATGTACTCATCAGGCTCGGCTTCACTTAGGGATCAGAGTCCTACACCTGGGACGTGGCAATCCCAGGCACAAATACAGGTTGGGCAGAGAATGGCTGGAGAGCAGCCCTGAGGAGAAGGACTTGGGAGTGCTCATGGATGAGAAGCTCAACATGAGCCGGCAGTGCGCGCTGGCAGCCCAGAAAGCCAACAACATCCCAGGCTGCATCAAAAGAAGTGTGAGCAGCAGGGCCAGGGAGGGGATTCTCCCCCTCTACTCTGCGCTTGTGAGACCCCACCTGGAGTCCTGTGTCCGGTTCTGGAGTCCTCAACAGAGAAAGGACATGGAACTGTTGGAACAGGTCCAGCGCAGGGCCACCAAGATGATCAGAGGGATGGAGCACCTCTGCTGTGAGGACAGTCTGAGAGAGCTGGGGCTGTTCAGCCTGGAGAAGAGAAGGCTCCAGGGAGACCTGATAGCAGCCTTCCAGGATCTGAAGGGAGCCTACAGGAGAGCTGGGGAGGGACTCTTCGTCAGGAAGTCTAGTGACAGGATGAGGGGTAATGATTTTAAATTGGAAGAGGGGAGATTTAGATGAGATATTAGGAAGAAGTTCTTTGCTGTGAGGGTGGTGAGGCACTGGAACAGGTTGCCCAGAGAAGTTGTTGATGCCCCATCCCTGGAAGTGTTTAAGGCCAGGCTGGATGGGGCTTGGAGCAAGCTGCTCTAGGGAGAGGTGTCCCTGCCCATGGCAGGGGGGTTGGAACTTGATGATCTTTAAGGTCCCTTCCAACTCTGACCATTCTATGATTCTATGATTCTATGATCAGTGACTGCACGAGAAGCTCTGTGAAACCTGGGGCTCTGGGGATTCAAATGGTCATTTCCACCCCAGCAAAGAGATGCACCCTTATTAGGACCAGGGCAGAGGAAACCTGCTCCTCACCCATCCCCCAGCAGGCAGCAGGTGTCAGCCAGCTCTTACCTGTGGGCTCTAAGCAATCCTCAAGTTCATCTTGGATTTACATGTTTTAAATAATTTTAATTAAACACAAAGATGTTCCAAGGTGGAGACCATATAGCTGCTGTCATTGGGAAGCATGAGCCCTGCCTGCTTGCTACCTCCATCCCCAAAGCAACAGGACATAATGCTAGGAGGGAGCCATCAGCACAAGTGCCAGTTTCCCGTGCCCTGATGCTCCTGGCCAGCCATCAGGGAAGTCATCTGGTCCAGCCTTCCAAGGACAGACTTTCCAGCTCATGCTGTTCCTGGGAATCCTGGCTGGGGCCTTCTAGGATGCTAGCATTTCTTCCCTCTAGTTTTCCTCCTTTTCCTGGGGACTTCCTTCTCTTGGAGCCGCGTGTCTGGAAGCCACCATGCCCATGTCCCTGATAACAACCAGAGCAGCATGTCAGTGGGTTGTGCTTGGTGCCAGTGACACCATGTGATGGAATATCTGCTAGCTACTGGCTATCTTTGGTCTGAGATCTCATCAGTCCTTTCTGATGCAGGACTCCGAGATGCGCTAGACCTGAACTCCTGATGGAGAACGGTTTGTATCTCCATCATTAAGACCATAGGATGAAGCAGGTACTAGTTAGTCTTTGCTGTCACTGGAGACACTGTTCTGGTGGTGGCATCCAGCAACAGCTTTATCCCCAGTGGGGAAAATCCCTCAGTGCTAGTTATTATGCTGTGTGGCTATTCCCAAGTACTTTGTTCCATCCCTTGGGAAACTTTCTTTCCCAGAGAGGCCAGGGACCAGAACTCCCTGGCTTCTGGGAGATGATGGCAGTCCCCTGCCCCTTAACGCCAGCTGCTGTTGGCACATGGTCCTCAGCCCCAGTAACACAGGGGACCTGCAGCTCTGAGCAATGATGAGGACAGCTCTGTCTGTTCAATCTGAGGGGAATGACCCTGTGTTGTGGCTGTTGCTACTGCATCTGCTGGTGGGTGAGCATGGCGTAGGAATTTGGGAGCCTCCCTGTGTATAGTGTTTGAGCCTTGTAAAAGTGCTGTTGAAGGATGTTGCTGAGCTTTAGTGCCTGCCCAGAGCTGCAGAGTTGAAGATCAATTATTTGCATACCTGACACTCATGCAGGGTTCACACCCTCTAAAACAGCAGCATGGCATGCGTCCTCATCTCCAGTGAAGTGTCTGTCTAAAAGTGTCAAAACCACAGGGCAAACTGTGAAATGGGATGTCTCTGCAGTACTTCACCTTGATGCACAACTTTCGGTTAATCAGAGTAATCTCAGTCTACCTGATTATATCTTATTCTTGTCCTGAGATCCCAGGAATCTGCTCCACAAGAGTGCTTCGTAGCTTTGCAAGGCAGCAGCAACTTGCTGCTTTTAGGAGAATATCCCAGTTTGTGAGGATCTCAGTGGTGTCCACTTCTGAACATCAACTCCTGAGACAGCCAGAGCCAAGCTGTGGAGTGGTAAGCATGGCTGCAGGGCATGAGGGAGTGAGGTTAATTGACACAACGGAACCACAACTTCTCTGGGCAACCTGTTCCAGTGTCTCACCACTCTCACTGCAAAGAATTTCTCTGTAATATCCAATCTAAATCAACCCTCTTGCAATTTAAAACTGTTCCCCCTTGTCCTGACAGAGTCCCTCTCCAGTTCTCCTGGAGCTCCCTTCAGATCCTGGAAGGCTGCTTTAAGGTCTCCTGCGAGCCTTCTCTTCTCCAGGCCGAACATCCCCACCTCTCTCAGCCTGTCTTCATAGTGGAGGTGCTCCAGCCCTCTGACCATCTCCATGGCCCTCCACTGGACCCATTCCACCAGGTCCATGNGCCCCGTCCAACCTGGCCTTGAAATCCTGCAGGGATGGGGCATCCATGGCTTCTCTGGGCAACCTGGGCCAGGGTCTCACCACCCTCACAGCAAAGAATTTCTTCCTGAGATCTCACCTCAGTCTCCCCTCTTTCATTTTAAAACCATTCCTCGCCATCCTATCACTCCACTCCCTTATGAAGAGTCCCTCCTCATCTCTCCTGTAGGACCTCTTTAGGTATTGGAAGGTCTATAGGAAACACTTTAAGGTCTCCCCGGAGCCTTCTCTTCTCCAGGCTGAACCCCTCTAACTCTCATCCTGTCTTCATAGGAGAGGTGCTCCATCCCTCTCATCATCTTTATGGCTCTCCGCTGGACCCGTTCCAACATGTACATGTCCTTCTTCTCTTAAGGACTCCCAAGCTGGATGCAGTACTCTAGGTGGGGTCTGATGAGAGCAGAGTAGAGGAGCAGAATCACCTCCCTGGACCTGCTGGCCACACTTCTTTTGATGCAGCCCAGGATGCAGTTGGATAATGGAGTCCAGCTCTTTTCAGGAGTGACCAGTGAAAGGACAAGAGATGATGGTCACAAACTCAAGCATAGAAGGTTCCCTCTGAACACCAGTAAACATTTTTTCACTGTAAGGGTGACCAACTACTGGCACAGGTTGCGCAGGGAGGTTGGTGAGTCTCCATTCTTGGAAGTGTTCAAAAGCCATATGGACTAAGTCACAGGCAATGGGGTCTACATGGTCCTGGTTGATAAAAGGGTGGGACCAGATGACCTACAGAGGTTCTTGTCAACCCCAACCAGTGTGCAGTTGTGTGATTCTGTGACTTGGCACAGAAATGCCAGGGTGAGCTTTGGAGCAGGTAGGACAAAGTAGGCTGGTGGAGCAGATGCTGCAGTGTGTCCTTCCAGAAGCTGAGGTCATACAACCTGCAGAGGGTCTCTGCTAACCTGTGCTGACTGCACTGAAGGCAGGACAGTTGCAGAGCTGTCATCCTTGCCATTTTTGAATCCATGTGTGTTTCTTATGTTGGACTATGAGCATTCACCACATGGCCACCAAGGTGTATGGTGTGACCTGTCTCCATCACCTGGCTGACACTTGGAGAGCAAGCACCCAGGCTGAGCTCAGCCAGGGAGAGCAAGTTAAGCACACGACATTTTGCAGGATAAGATGATTTATTCTATGGACCAGGAGAAATGGTAAGTACTTAAATATATGCTTTAGTCTGTATTTAATCATCTGCACAGCTTCTTAGAATTTAAAAACTGCTGTGTGCTGAGCTGCTCCTGTGAGATACAGACTGTTTGTTGAGCTTGGCTGAAATACAAATTAAAGAGGTCAGCTCCATCCAACTTTATTTCAGAGTTCTTGGGCTGGTGTTTAAAACACACACATTTCACGCAAGCATCTCTTCTGAGCAGCAGGAACAGAGTACACAGAAATGAAGCATTGTCAGCCTTGCCCCTAATTTACCAGGCTTTCAGCCTTCCTGCAGAACGAAAGTTCTTGGCAAAGTGGAGTTTTAATCAGAGGTGAAGGGCTTTTCCTGTTAAACCAACCCACAGTGGCCCATGCAATACGCAGCCTGCAAGTGATGGCTCTGTACCTTCTGGAGCAGGGGGTGGGATGGCCACCTGCCACCTTGGGGCTGCACTGTGGGGATTGATGTGAGAAAGGAGGGCTGTGCACAAGGGTCTGGACCACGCAGTTCAACCACATGAGCACAGCCCATGCGTGGTAGTGAGTCGGGGCTGGTGTGTTGCTGCCTGGGGGTTGCAGCCCTCCTGCGCCCTTCTGAGCTGGGGCAGGAATGCTGCAACCCACTGGCATGCCCTTGATATCTGCCTGGGGTCCGCCAGATCCCAGAGGGAAGGATATTCCCCTTTAGACTCACTTTTACTTTGCAGTTCCCCTCATGGAGCAGAGCAGCAGGAGCCAGCGTAAGCATAAGCATGACCCTTGCATGCAGCTGGGCAGCATGACCCTGTGGTTACAAATGCCTCTTTCATGTTTAAGTAAATGGTCGGGCTGAATTTCAGCCTCATCGTGGGCGTAGCACACATTTGCTGATATATGCCCCTTCTTTCCCACAGCACTTGAAGCTACTGTGCAGGTATCTCTAATGTTTTTTTTTCCTAAAGAAAAATGAATGGCTCTGGAATATATTTTATGGAAATTAAATAGAGCAGGGAGCTGCAAAGGGAGTTTCAGGAAATGCAGGGTTATGAAACCTGGCTTCCTGCAGTGTCTCTGAGGGCTTGTACTATGGTTGAGCTTTCGCTGCAGTCTCTCCACACCAGAGGAGCAAGTTTAGGTTTTGTTTTCCTGCCTGGCCACCACTTTTCATGCAGCATAGGGGAACTTAATTACCTCGATCTCTCCAACATCCAATTTTTACTAAAATTGGCTGAAATACGAATGTGAGTGGGGAAAGAAGGGAACTGTGAGAGTACCCTGTTTGAGCATCCTCAGCTGAGGCATCTCTCTGCTGTAGGACGGCGCTGAGGAGGATGAGCCGACATGTGAGCAGCAAACTAGGCCAAGCACTCATCTCCTGCGGCTCTCCTGGCCCACAGAAGGAATGGAATCCGGGACATCCTGACAATTTTGCTGCAGAACCTGGCAATGAAGGAAAACATGAAGCTCCTGTGAGTGCATGGGCAGTAGCAAAACAGGAACTGTCCTGGCAGCAGAGTGCAGATATCCTAGTGAATATCCCAAGGGGATGTTGAGCAGGAGAGGTGGAAATCCCAGCAATGACACAGGGAGTTACCACCAGAGGGCACTTAAATGTTGCGCTTGCTGAACAAACGGTGTTTCCTAGCAAGAGGCCAGCTCTGGATTGCCTGACAATGTGCATCCAAGGCTGACTCATTGCTGGCACAGAGTGCAAAGGAAAGCACTCAAAAGGCATTTGAGAAACCATGCGTGAACGGGAATTTACTAGCAAGACGTTGAGGATTGAGTTTTTCTTCCAGACTTTTTCAGAGACCTGCCCAGTCCAGGGAGGTGATCATTAGACTTTGACCTGTGTGATTTCCACAGGGCTTGGCAAAGAGGAAAGGAGATTTCTTAAACCCCCATTCTGCTTGCTGTGAATATGTCCTGCCTGCTGCTCATCATGAGTATTGAACAGAAAAGAGTCACAGCCTTGGCGGGGATCCTGGCTTAGCACCTGCTGTGATGCTCACCTGGGTGCATCTATGCCCTGCTTTTTATCTTGGAGCTGGGCAGAGATAGTAATACTACCTGTCTTCTATAAGAAATTGCAGGGAATGGATAAAGAAGGAATTGGACAGGATTTCAAACCCAATTCTGAGAGCTCCTCAATACCCATGAGCATCTGGGTGCCAAATAAATTTTGCAGATGTGAGAATCATGCTACAAGGATGAAAAAGAAAACTTCCCTTGGAGCCAGCCAGAGCACCCAGTTCATCACCCATGTTTATTTCAGCGAGGCACTCTGGGACTCAGCAGTGGGTTGTGATGATTTGGCACTGCAGCTGCAAGTCTCGCTGTCATGCTCGGAGACCTACTCTGAGCACAAAATGCTTCATGAGGATCCTGGGGCCAAAGCAGCAAAAGCTAGAAGTTCTATAGATGTTGGTGATGGAAAACTGAAGGGAGTGTTGTCTCCAGAGAGAAGAAGAAGACTTGAGATGACAGAAAGCAGATGCTGTGTTGGAAATGCTCTTATTTATTCTTCTAATATCTTCAGAAAACGGGAAGAAGGCCTCACAGGAGCATCCTTGTGCACTAAGAATCTCTCCTGGGTATGCCCAGGGTGCTAGGAGGACAGGAGCAAGGCTTGCTTTGGGATGTGGGATACCCCGGCATCTCACCCAGTGATTCTCCTGCCTTTGAAGCAGCAGGATTTCCCAAGATGCGAGATGTGAACCCTTCTGGCTATGGGAATTGCTTCCAAGGAACATGGGACAGCATATAGGCACTCCTGTCTGCAGGGCATATGGAAGAGTGGATGACAGTGTGGGGAGGCTGTGTGGGGTCTCCATCTGTTCTCCCACTATGACCTGCCAAGAGAATGCTCTCCTCACTCCAGCTAGAGATACCAGCTTTGCCAGGACTTGGTTCCTTCATGCTCTTAGCTTTGGCTGATTACTTGTAATTAGCATTAATTAGTGTCTCTTTTGACAGTGCCTCTTTTGACAGTGCCTTGTCTCTACTTCCCTATGCCTTGAAACATCATGCTGGGTGCTGGGCCCCCTGTTGCCCTGAGGCACCTCCACTGATCTTGGCAGCAAAGTTGAAGAGTTATTTTGGGGCTGCAGCCTGTTGTCCTGGAAGGTCTGCTCACATGGGTCTCAACTTGCAGGGGGGCTATTGCATCTGATTTCTTCCCTAATTTCTTTGCGCTGCAAAGGCATGGTGCTGGGCGTGCTGTCCCACAGCCCAAGTAATTTTGGCTTTTCCCCAGCATCAGGGTACTGAGAGCAGAGTTACAGGGTCTCTCTGACTCTTACTGGCAGAATGAGGCCGTGGGGGCCACTGTTGGGCATCCGTGCTTTTTCCCAGTCCCCTTGAGCCACCCTGAGTCCTGTTATGGGGCTGGAGCTATGAGGGGAATGAGTTGGCTGGCACTGCCTGCCCCTGCTCCTGGCTCCATGAGGAAGACCCATGTAAGTCCTCAGGAAGTTAAAACCTGCTGGGAATTGGTGCAAGCATGGTCTTGGCAGAGTGTCACATTTACTGAAGCAGTCTTACCCTCTGGAAGAGAGCAAGCTGGGGTGGCAGCAAGAGGAACATGATGGTCTTAGGAGAGATGCCCTGCTGCTTCTCTGTGAGCAGACCCAGGAGGAAAGGAGAGGAATTTTCAACAGGGAAGGATGTGAAAAAACAACATGCAAATAATATACATTTGATCATTGGCTCTGCAGAGGTTTTTGGAGAAGGGGATTGTAAGAAACCTACAGATGATGACGCCCCAGATGGCTTGAGCAACAAAATGGGGAAAGCTGATTCACAAATTAAGGTGCCATTGGAAACCTCCACCTCTTATTGCAGCTACTCCCTCCCTCTGATCTTGATAGTCACAGCCTGCCCCAGCTCTGGATATCTGCCATTGGAATGGCACTTGAGCAGAGGACAGGAGCAGCTCATCCAGCCCAACTGGGATATTGCATTGTCTGCAGGATTCTACCTTCAAGAGGGAAGCTGGTGCCTCTCCTGCCCTCACGGCCTTAGCACCAGGAGCAGAAGGCTACCTAGCCTTGGCCCCACGTGTCAATGTGCAGATGTGGGCCAGTTGTGAGAGTGACTGTGGTGCCACACCATGGCATGGGTTGGAGGGGACAGCTACATTGGTGGCACTACAGGAAAGTCTATCAGAGCCTTGGCTCTGGAGTCCTCCAGTGCAGTTCCTGGATCACAGTTTTCTTATATTTTCCTGAAAGTTCCTGATATCAGGCTACTGTGAAAAAGAGCGGCTGAACCCAAGATTTTTGTGAATAACAGTGCAAGGACTAAAGAATTGTCTACTGAAGCTGCTCTGTATTTTATGGTTAATTAATCTAAAGGCTGAACAGGAAAGTATTATCACCTCCTTTTTCCCAGGCTTAGAACCTGATTGCATCAAACATAAATCTTGTAAATGGATTTGTACTTTTCTCTGGGAATCATTTAAATAGATGAGCATTTATTTTAATCCCATAACCACTAAATGTGTTAGGGCTAGGTGGAAGATCTGGGCAGAAATAAGATGCATCACAACTGGGATGGGGCAGTTTCTGTGAATGAGCAAGGGTTGAAGTGATGACGCCATTTATGGTCTTCAAGCACTGGCAAAAAACCTCTGTGCCAGCCAAAAGCTGCTGGGAAGGAAAAAGGAGTTCCTGTTCCTGCTCTGGGAGGTGTTGGAGAGCTCAGCGAGCACAGGGATGTTGCGAAGTTTCATTTGGATGTTGTTGGGTTTATATACAACTTTTATGGATCTCTGCACATGGGCATTGGATTTGTAGGGCTGGTTGGAAGGAGAGCTCAGGACTGCCCAGGAACTGTTGAAATTGCCAATCCTTTGTGCTCCATTTGGATTAGAGTCTTGAAAAGCTTTGATACATGTTTTTTCAATACTCACAATAGTGTGGTTTGGTGCTTAGTAAATAGCTGTTTAACGGCAGAACACACAGCAGTCAACTTCACTCATCCTTTAAAGATGCTGCAATTGGAGAAAAAGATTTAAAAGGCAGAAAAAAAGAACAGGAATAAAGAAAACACGAAAGGAGGCAGAGTCAGACCAGACACAAGCACCCCAGGAGAGCCAGATGCAGCTGCTCAGGGTCAGGAGCGTGCTGGGAGCGGAGGTGAGAGCAGGGAAGCCTGTAGGTTGTCAGGGCTCAAAGAGCAGGACGTGTGGAGCCTCGTGGGGCATCTCTTTCCCATCTCCAGTGGTTTGGAGCACCAAGCCCCAGGTTGCCTCCATTTCCTCTTACTTCCCAACCGAGGCCTGAGCGTCTTGCAGGTCTCCTTTCTTTTCCTCTCCAAATTCACCTTGGGCACCCAGTGGCTGAGGCAAGAAATGCTGGTTTCGCAAATGGCTTGCTCAGAATCAGCTACTAAGGCAAGTGGAAAAATCAGGTTTCTACTTCACTTCAAAGCTATTTATGCCAAAATGTTCCTGTGTGGACATCAGGTGAAAACCACCATATTGTTTTGAGCAGGAAATCATCTTTCCTAGAGTAGAAAGAGAAGCATATTGTAGCCCATCTTCTTGGTTAGATCCTGGGGCACAGCAGGAGGGTGGCCCTCTGCGCCCTGGGAAAACAGGCTCCCTCCAGCCTGGAGGAAGGGATGGTCCTCTTAGACCTGAGACAGCCCCACAGACCTCTCAGGCTGTGGCAGAGGAAAGGTGTTGAACAGGGCACCGGCTGAGCTGTGGCTGGTGAAATACAGGTGTGTGGAGGCCTGTAGGAGCTGTAGGTGCTCCTACAGCACCCCAAACGCCGGTGCTGATGGAGGGGCAGCAGCATGCCTACATTTCTCTGCCAAAAATAATTATTATTCATATTCTACTTGAGATCAAAGGCCACGTGCTGGATATGCACAGGAAGCAACAGTTGTTCCCTTCACAAATGGCAGTGTCATTAAAAAGAATTGTAGCTAACTCTGCCCAAATGAGCGGGTCTTTAGAGAGCTCACACATGTGAATGATCCAAGAGGTCTCTGCTGTTATGCTGCTCAACAGATGGTTTACATTTTCTGAATCCCTGGTTCCCATTTTACGTCAAGGATCTGTCTGGGCAGAATTTCCTTAGGGTACACAACTGAAGGGCAAAAAAGCCAAAAAGCCAGTTCTGCTCTTACTGAACCAGGGGATCCAACCCACCTCTGTACCACAGAGGTGCCCATTATGAGCATGGCTGTTACTGCACTGCCTTCCCAGTCCTCCTCTTCCTCAGGTACCACTCTCCTAACAGACTGGGAGCTGCCTTGGTGCATCCAGCTTCACCCAGTAATGATGACTCTGATTACCTTCATCCAGGTTAAGTGATCCTGGCTCCATGGGCAATGTCTATCTGCCCATTGTCCATAGCCAGGGCTCAGGCTGTATCTTCTCTAGTACCCTGCAAGGGAGAGCTTGGGTCAGAGGTGAGCACATAGGACCAGGCCACCCATTCTGTTCACAGTGAGCAGCAGTACAGGCTGAAATGGCTGTTTGATGCAGGTTTGTTTGACAAGTGACCTGAATTGCACATGTTCCTGGCTGGATTGGGCTACTGCCAAACTCAGGCTTAGATGTGAGCTGGAGTGTTGGTCAAGGACACTTAGACCATCACACCAGGGAGTCCATGGACATGTGTGTCATGTGAAATGGAAAAAAAAAAAATCCTAGAAATGTATTCTCCATCTGGCTTCCTGACCCATCCCTAGAAGCCCGAGTTCTCTCTTTCAGTAGGGGATGGACAACTACGAGACAAATAGGCCACCAGTTCTAAGGTTCATTGCCTCCTCCGCATAAGGGCTTGGTTACCACCTGAGGTCTGAGCAGCTCAGAGGCGTTGGCTATTCAAGTCATACACCTGGCATTCCACTACCCATTTCAGGCAAAATTAGGGCAGAAGATCATGTTGCTTGTAGGGAATGAGTGTGAAGGACAGCAAAGCTCAGGAGACCCTGCCCAGGATGCTCCCAGTTCAGTGGCACTGGTAGCTGAGTGGTCTAAGAGCAGACTGTGAGTTGGAGCTGAGAGGGTCTCTTTCCTGCCTGTTCCTCTTGGCATCTCCTGATGTGGCCAAGAGAGGTGCCAGGTTTGTGCCAACATATTGGCAACGATGTCTGATGCCCTTATGAATGACAAATGTCCTGGGATGGGCAGTGGTGGTTGCCAGATGTTTCCACCAGCAGTCCCACATCTAATGGCCATGTGCCCACAGCTGTTTCAGGAGGATGGACTGGGTAGTCCCTTCCATTCCCCAAAAATCCATGGCTGGGCTGCTCTTCCATCCAGTGTCTGCAAAGATCATGCCAGGGATCCTTGTGTCCTAGGACTGTCTACACTTGGGTAGAGACACCATGGCCCAAAGTTGCACATGAGCAGTCCCTTGGCTGTGACACCAGGAGGACTCAAGGGTAAGTGTCCTGGCTCCAGACAGGGTCCTTCACACATGGAGAGACTTCCTGGTGCTGCTCCCATCTGTAGTTCACCTCTCCCAGGTGTATTTTCTATCGTCTAAATTATGGTGCTTCAGAAATTTCTTCAGGTTCATGAATGTTTAGCCCTTGGTAGAGTTGTAGATTTTGAAAACCAAAAGGTGATTTCTAGGGGTGCTTCATCTTCAGGCTACTCTCTCTTTCTACCCCGTTTTATGCAAGATTCATCTGCTACTGGAAGGTACCTGTAGAGATCATTAGGTGAGCTCTTTTCTCTGCAATAAAGACATTGCACTTCTTAAGCTTCCCAGCCTGTCGCATGTGCATACCTTCAATGGTGTTTATGGAAGACCTGCAAGCTTTCGTTAAAATAATAGGAAACCCATGAATTTTTATTTTTTTTTTTTTTGCTGCACAAGGGGGCAACAAAGTGTAATAATAATTTTTTGCGTAAAGCAAATTAAGCTGGTGTTTAGCTTACTAATTTTTTAATAATTATTTGCTATTGCTGTATCCACTGTTACTAATTCCATCACAGAGAACCTGAGCCTTGCTGAGAAGTCATCAGATTGCAGGCTAGAAACAAACTGAGGGAAGTCCACCACAGAAAATGCAAGGATTAGGAGCACTTAGTGCCACGGGGCATCAGGAAGGCCAGGAGGAGAAGCAGGGCCAGAAGACACCAAAGCTGGGCACAGGGACTCCCTAAGCCCCTGTTGCTCTCTGTGTCTGTGATGGGACTCTCAGATGTCTCACATGATATTGCTCTTAGTGTGCTTAGACCTAGTGTTTGGCTGAATGTGGGTCTGCAGCTCCTCTGAATCACACCTCCACCAAAGGTTTGGTCTGTGGGGTTTTTGGTACCCAGGAGGAGCTGTGACGGGGAAGGTCTCTGGGTGCCAAGCCCCATGTTGTTCCGGCAGGGATGCTCCTGGGTGTTGATCTGGCACCATGCAGCCCTGGGCTCAGTCGCTCCTGCCAGCCATCACCATGACTCAGCCCAAACACAGGACCTCCAAACAAGCAGTGGAGGCCCATTAGTCCCCAGTAACCCCTGCTTCACTCTCTGTTAAACTCCAAACTCCCTCTTGCAGCCGCTGGTTAAAGTGATGTGTCAGTCACAAAGTCTGCAAGCCAGAGCAAACACTTACAGGCTGGGAGGACACCACCACCCAGGGGGAAAGTTGTTGCTATTGCTGTTGGAGGTGATTTTGGTCAAGAAAGGACATGATCTTCTGGCTGAATGGTATTATCTTGGGGTAGGTTTACCAATTGGTAAAGTGAGGGGGGGCATGAACAGCACTAGCTGGTGAAGATAAATCTGATCTCCCTCATTCAGAAAACCTTCAAAGATTCTTTAACATGAGGGACTGCTCAGCTTAGGGTAAAGCAGCTCCTCTTGTCCTTACAGGGAGCCCAGCAACCACATCAGGCCACCAACTGCCCTTATTACTGTTGGGAGGCTCTTCTGCTCCTCTGCTGGTGTAGCAGTGGAATGTCACAAGGTGCTTTTCCATGGCCATTCCCAGAAAAGATGCTTGAGGCAGGTTCATTTCCATGACCAAGGTGAACAGCTCAACTGGAAATGCTTTGTGGGATGTGAAGTGCAGTGAAGGTTACAGCTGCAGTTACTGTTTGTGTCACTCAGTAAGGTAGGGAGATGGCACTTCAGGAGATCTCTTGCTTTCAGCTTTAGTACAATTCAGTTCTTCTGGTTAATCCTCAGGCAGCCCAGATGCGATGGGTGCAGACTGGCTCAAGGAGACACTTCTAGGTGGGAGAGCCAAGGGATGTGCAGGGAAACTCAGTGTCTGTCACAGGGGCAGGGCTAGGCTGGGCTCCAGTTGTGTTCCCTCTTTCCCTCTTGTCTTTACTGTTGTCTCAGGGCACCCTTGTTGAGGGTCATGCTCTTTGGGCATCCATGGCACCAAGTGCTCAGTCTAAGTGCTGCCAGGTGCCTGCTGGACTGCAACACAAAGACAGCTCCCCATGGCAGTGTCTGCCTGAAGCTGCCTCAGGAGCAGGCAGCAGCCTCGAAATCCCCTGTCTGAACTCCAGAGCAGCTGGAGACATTTGTGTGCCACCTTGTCCAGAAGGCACAGAACAATGGGTTGCCAGGAGTCACGCTACCTTTCCTCCTTGCCTGACAGCAGAAGTCATCATCCATCTTTGCTACGGCTTTGGATTCCCAGGTCAGCCTAAATGCTTGTTGAGTTATAAAGTAAAATACAGAAGACAAGCCTCTCCCACCCCTCCTGTGGGCGGCTACAACAAATGATCAGGTTGGTTTCCCATCTGAACAACTCATTAATGTTATCACCAGTATTGCTTCTCCCTTTTAAGCTACTCTCTTTCCCCACTTTTGGCATCTGCCTATTTTAGACATGGAGAAACAAATCTGGGGTGAAATAATCCAAATTACGTCCTTACAGTTACCATGCTGCGCTGGGTTGAAGGGGAAGCTGTTTGGACATGGATGAAGTTTGTATCTATGCCTCCTCATTGCATTTCTTGAAATCAAGAGCAGTTTCTGCTCCGAACACCCACATGGCAGCACTGGAGGGAGACATTAGTCGGCTTTTGAGTCACCTTTCCACAGTGACAGCAAAATTGCCGGCTCTGGTTTCCTGTGTCGGAAGATGCCATCCTGTGGCACTTCTTTTTTCCCAAATAACCTACTTTAGCCAATTTCCAGAAAAGACGGCAGATTCTCTACAATGCAAAACAAGCCAGCATGGAAGGAATTGCTTTGGCTGGAAGCCATCACGTGAGGCAAAGCTGGTTCAAGGTGCTCTGTACCTGAGTTACTGGGGTGTCACCCCATCAGTCACAAACAAATGCAAGCAATTACTAAAACCACAAGTTTATGATCATTGTGTTTCTCCAATGTTTCAGTTTGGGTTTTCAGCATTAAAATGACAAGAGGCACCACCAGAGGCAGCGGGACCAGAGCTGCAGGCATGTCCCTGGAGCAGTCCAGCTGTCCACCTTGTTGTCTGTCCAGCCGTGAGGTGCAGCGCTGGGCTGAATCATCTCCTGAACTTCATGCTAAATAGAGAGTGTGGGGGGTGGGGGTGGGAAATAAAGCTAATGAAGAAATACTTTCTTCCAAAATAAGGGCTTTGCACGACCCGGCAAGGTGCAGAGCATCTGTTTCCAACTTCTTCTGAAGCACCAACCATTGGCCAGGGCTGGCAGGTATCCACTCTGAGAAACATCTGTCCCAAGTAAGTTTCCTGATGTTCCTCAGATAAATGTAGCCATTTTACCGGTGTGCTCAATTTCCCCCAAAACTAGAAAGCAAATTAGGAATATAGTACTCATAGCCATGTGCTAGCTCTTACATGAGAAAAAGATGAGTATAAAGACACTCCTCAGAAGCATAAAGGGAGAGCAGAATTATTTCCAATGGAAGTAGCGTGGTGTGCAGTGTGTTGTGAATGCTGAGCAGCTGGGGATGAAAGGCTCAGGCAGAGCTGGGACTGCACTGCAGGGCCAGGGGATGGAGATCTTGGACCGTTCCAACCCAGCAAGGGCGAGAGGAGTGGGATGGAGGAGCAGGTGGCTGGGGGAGATGCTGGCCGTAGGTGTGAAGTGGGGTCTGGGATCATCACTCCCCACAAGCAGTGGGCAGTGCTGCTGTGGTGTAAGCAGGCCTGGGGAGGACAGGAAGGCTGCCCTCAACATGAAGCGTGAAATCCACATCCCAAAAAAATTTCCAATAGTGCATAATGTAAGCGTTTGATGGGTTTTCTAATCAGGGAGTTGGTGTTGAGAGCACTAAATTAAACATTTGGTGACTTAGCACGCTGTACAAAAAAGCCTGGGAAATGAGAAATGGGAGGATAGATTGCATTATTTATAGTTTCATTTCCCCTCCCCTCACCTCCCAGTTTTGAATGCCTAAGGAAAAAAAAAGCAGCATATGCAGTGCTTAGAGGAGGACACAGTGTGGCCAGACTCTGCATTTGCAACCACTGTCTGCTGTTCCTGCCTGGGCCTTTTACATGATTTCTCCACCTTGACCTCTCACAGACTGCACTCCCGCTGCTTCCCACCTCCACCAGCCATGCCTGGCGCTGCGATGGAGCCCCCGAGCAGGGCATCATCCACCCCATACCCCAGCCCAGGAGCCAAAGAGCCTTGGGAGCCACGTAAGCCAGAGGGCAGCCCCAGTCCTCTGCTGCTCGCAGCTGGGAAGAGGTGCCCCGAATTTGTCTCTGGCCTCGATGATGATCCAAAGCTTCTCTCCACCACCTGCAGACCTGAAGGCTCTGAGCAGGGTCAGGGGGCTGGGAGTACGGGGCTCTCCCACAGCCTTGACACAGCGGAAAGCAGGACCTGAGTTCGACAACTCATTACCTTAAAGGATGATGTTTTACTTCTATGCCAATGCTTTCTGCTAAAAAAACTGTATATAAATACATGCACCAGTACTCAGACCAGTGAAAACTGCAGCTAAGCAGTACAATTTGCCGCCGGTCTTCCAGTTCAGAACATCCTGCTCTATCTGAGCAGCGAAACCAGCTGTTTGGGATAGGAAGGGGCAGTCTCTCAGGACATGGAGGGGCCTGGAAAATGCTAGCTAGTACTCCTATCGGACCTCGCAGGGAGTGGTATGCTTTGCATCTTCTTCAGAATCAAATTTAAAAAAGCAAGGGAAAAAAATGTGCTTTTGAAAGATTTTAAAGAACAGCACAAACTAAAAAAGCAGCTGCCAAAATTGATTTCCAGCATTAAAAATCAGCACTGATGAGAGCCGTCTTAGATCAAATAATTTATTTAGTAATTCCATGTAAACACTTCAGATTTACTAGCAAATACAATGCTTGCTGTTCTTTTAAATAGATCATTCAAAAAAATAAGAATCTATTATTAATGTCAGGTTGACTAGAGATCTCCATACTACTGTACAATAAGGGATTTGTTTTCTAATGGATTGAACAGCTCGATTTTTCTTGTTCTGTGTTTGCTTTACACAAAGCCCAAAGGACACACGTTTGAACTGCTCCCTGACGATGCCACTGGGGACCAGGGTGTTTTGGGGAAGGTACACAGGCAAATCCTCCCATCCTGGCATTGGAATAATCTGATGTGAGAGTGGGATGGCAGAACTTGCGTGAATACTGTTCACAAACAGACACATTTTCGGTCAGAAAACAGAAAATGAAGGGTGGAGAACTTCTCTCTGGGATGTATAAAAGCAACGAACTCCATTGTTGGCATTTACTTATCAACACAGCAGTACACATACACGTATCCACAGTCTCGGAAAAGCATCCTATGAGCTGGAGAAAGCAGTGGTTCTGAGGCTTGGTACACCAGTGCACTAAAACCAAAAGAATGATACCTTCTTACATAGTCAAATGAAAAATAAATATCTTTATTTTCTGCCTACTTTATTTCAGTTTTCAAATAAATTTTAAATAAATCTGTACAAAGTATACTGTTACAGTATATATTCTTAAGTTAACTGAAATGCCTAAGTGTAACAACACTACAACAAAGCAGTATAGATTGGCACATCTCTAATAAAGATTAACTTTTACACTCAAAAAATACCAACTCCCATGAAAACCCTCCATATATTTTTGGTATTTTTATGCAAGTTACGTTGAAAAACACATTACAGACCAATTCTCCCCTCCTGCCTTAAAAAGAAAATGACTTCAAATGATTTTGCAGAGAACGTGAACATCTTTATGCTGTTAAAGGGACACCATCAGGCGAAAAGAGAGAGAGAGATATTTAAAAAAAAAAAAAAAAAAAAAAAGGCAAAAACTTACTTTGGTCAAAAATTGGCAAGTTTTAGACCTTGTGCACTTCTACCCATCTTGCTGAGCGGGACGCGGCAGCACTGCCAGGCATCTTCAGCACCCCATTTCCACCCCACAGCTGGAACCCTTCCAGCCAAACAGCCCACCCATCCAGAAAAGGATTCTTCCTTTGCAATTAAAAAGGAATTAACACACATGCACCGGGAGTGAGTTTTGCTTCCCCCCAGCTCCAACCCAGGAATCTAAAATTGATGTGACAGTGTCCCTTTGCTCAAAATAAAGACTTCCATGCTATATAGATTAGATACTGAAACAAACTTGTTCACAGGGTGAAAGAGCCAGGTACACTGCAAAATTTCAAGTTTTCAAATCCAACCGCAGTTGTTAGATTCATGAGCTCTTGAAACCTCTTAATATTTTGCTAAATAATTCCAAACCAGGAACTGGGGGATAGGCATTACAGATTAAGAGCAAGAGTTTTCTCTCTTGATCTTTGCAATGATGGATTAAATCAATGTTTACACGCTGAAAGTTAATCTTACATTAGAATGTAATGCAATATTGGCTGCAACATAAACCTATAAATAAATCGACTATCATAGATTAAACTCTGTTAAATATTTCTAAGTTAATAAAATATTGACAGTATTATAAAATTACATTATTTACAATAAGAAAAAATCTAGACTAATATATACCTTTAACAGATCTCTTCTCCAATTTGGGATTGCAACAGAATTATGAATATATGAACAATTTATTAGAAAGTTGCATTGCAATTATCATTTTTCTGTTAGAGCTAGAGAGGGTAATCTATCACTGCCTCTGAAAAAAAAAAAAGTGACTTCTGATGGTAGGGTGTAGCTTTTGGGGACCAAACTGGTAACAGGAGTCTTCCGCAAGACGACTGAAGATAATGTAGGACCAGCCTCAATTGCTCAGATTAAAGTTGTATTACAGAACTGTCAGCAATCAGAACCACCCAGGCTGCAAAAGGGGAGGAAAGGTAGTTTTCAGCTCAAAAGTGCACAGCTGGAAGGGCTCCCCTCATTCTGGACTCCAACTAAGGCTGCAGGAGCTCGGATCTGCACTCAAAAACGTCAAAAATCCCAGCTTTTGGGTTCATTAGAAGGAAAAGTAGCCACTGGTGCTCCTTAAAGGGACATAGTTAGGTTGCTGCTATGCCAAAAACGCTCTCGCCAACCCTGTACAATCAGGCCAGACTAGGCAATTGAGATCCTCTGTGCCTTGCTTTGCTTTTTTGGGAGGCTGTGGCTTTTTTGGGGTCAAGGCTGGTTTGGGGTTTTTTGTTTGTTTGGTTGTTGTTGGGTTGTTTTTGTTTTTTTTTCGTTTTGTTTGCTTGGGAGAAAAAAAAATTGGCTGGGACCGAGTAGTCAACTCATTTTCTATTCCTCACCAGCTTCTCTGTTTCTTGAGTATTAGCATAATGCTGTTGTGTTTGGGTCGCAGATACTTGGGGGGAAAAAAAAAAGGAGGCTTCAACGCTCCCAAGTCAATTCGTCTTGGTATAAACCAAAACTCTGAAAAAATTACCTAAAGTGAAAAGTGCCAGTTGCTTTTGGGGTCCCAGACACCTAGCAATGTCCTTTTAAGGATCAGGCCTTTTGCTTGCCCTTTACCCCAGCCTCGGAGGAAGAGTTTACAATGCCTTTATGACAGGCAATGCTCAAATTCTTCCCCTCCTCTCCACATCACACTTGCTTTCTAGCAGTAAGTTAGCAAAAAAATGGGTGGGGGGAAAAAATTGTTTTCAAATTCTTTTCCCGCCCTTCCCTCCCCCAGTCCTGCTCACCGTACAACAGAAATGGCATTTTTTATGTAGATTTTCAGATAAATTATTTTCTCAGCCCCAAGCCTGAAGATGCCTGTGAGAGACCTACCCGCAGGCTTCAGAGAGGTGAAGCAATTTATGCATTTTCAGGGGTTTCTACCACTTCCCACAGTGGGCAGCCAGGAACACCTCTGATTTTAAAAGCAGGATTTACAATGATAAAAGAATAATTTGTAAACTTGGGTCTACGTTACCAACAGAAGGCTCTAGGTCCTGTGGGCTCCAGTTCCCAGAGACGTAGAGCAGGAAAACTAGAAAGAAAACTTAGTACCTTTCAATCACCTGCTGGGTTGTACTTGGGGGGGGGGCGGGGAATGAGAGAGACAAAATGACAACTGACCTTATAAACAAAGGTATGTTTAGGGCTTCTGGTTTCAGGAATAAACCGATATTTACTGGTAAAAGTCTGCCAAAAAACAAAAACAGAAACACAGGATTACTGGTAAATATTGGTTTATATGGAGAAGTTAAAAAAAAAAGAAAAAATAAAAAAAAAGCAAAGTCATCGTGCTCCTGATCTCCTGGGCAGGAGCTGAGAGCTGCCCCACAGCATCCCTACCACTCAGTAGCATCTTTGGCACCTGGACACCTCAAACCAGAAGCCTTGTGTTGAGAGGAAAGATGTGTTTCTTTCCTTTACTCCCCTTAAACTACGCGTTTCTTTCTGGATTTCCATCCCCCCACCCCACCTCCACAAGGCTGGTCCTACGGGGGTTTGGCTCAGGAGATGGGAAGTCTTCTTCCAAAACCACTTGGAATTGGATTTGTACATAATATGGTATCTCATCACCTAGGCTGCTGGTGCCTGAGCCTCATCTGCTCCTTGAGATACCATAAAATATACAAGACTGAGTGTATATTTTAAAGAAAGCATTTTCTTGTAAGTGGCATAAACCCATTCATTTTATTTACATGCTTATTTATTTCCAAAAATAGAGTTGGTCCACACTGGACAAGAGAAATCAAGAAGCCATACAGTAGAAGAGTTAAAAGTCCAACATTTAACCAAAGTACAATGAAATTCCAGAAGTCTGTGGCTGACTTGAACCATGGAGACATACACATGAACTACACAGACATTTGTACATAGAGCATTATATTACCAATAATATTTGCAAACATGAGGTCAAGATGGCTAAAAACCCAGCAGAACCGAACCAGGGGGCACGGCTGAACAGAAGCAGGTGGTGAATGGCTGTCACTGCAGCAGAGAAACACCACTCTCCAGAGACCTTGTATCACTTTTTTTTTGTTTTTTCTTTGAGAAAGCCCTAATTTTTCTGCCCCGGGGATCAACTTTGAGGACAGGGTGAAAGCCCACCACGTGCAGTTCCGAAGGGAGATAAAAAGGAGACCTTGTATCACGACAGCGTCACCCGCACAGATGCTGGGTCTCATCTGCACCGAGGTGTGGAACAACTTGGTTGCCCAACAGCTCGGGCAGCCAGGAGGGCCCACTGTGCCGGGGCTGGGCTCTGCTCAGAGCACGAAAGTCCAGCCTAAAATCCATCAGGTTTGATACCGAAGCAGGGCAAATCTGCAGGGCAGGACCCTGTCCCATCAGCCCGGACAAACTGACTCTAGCTGTAGTTGTTACCTGGCCTTAAAGATCATCTGGAAAAGAAAAAGTAGGTATTCATACCCTTGTTGTGTTCTGGGTGTCCAAAAAGGGTCTGGATGGGTTTTGTCTTAAAAACAAGTATTTCCCTCCTTTGCTGTGGGCAATTTTTGGCATTAGCAGTTCCAGTCCCATCTAACTTTTCTGGAAGACCACAAATAATCCAGCCTGAACAGACCTATGATATTAGAGGATGTTGGGCTGGGTGGATGAGGGAAGCAGTTTTTACTCAAACAATTGAGCCTTTTTACCTTTTTCAGAACAGAAAAGCTCAGAGGCCTGATTGGTAGCAGAAGAAAAAAAAAATAAAAAAAATTGGAAAACCACATTATTTCTGCGTTATGGCCTGGTTTGGTAGGTACTTCCATGAACCTCACCGTGATAATATCTCAGTGTCTCCAAAGGATGGAAAATAGATTTAAATCTGTATGTTTTCCTGCAGAGGATCACAGCAAGCAAAAGGGGAAACACAGCTGTAGCACTCCTGAGAGTTCTACAAACAACCCCCTACACAGGGTAGAACCGCATTGAAAGGGTATAAATTACTTTTCCTTTTTCAAGTCATCTTTGACACTCAATATTAAGCCTAGTCCAATGTGAATGCTAGTATAGAGCTAGTTTACAGAATACCAATGATAATTATCTGTACCTAACAGGATTTAAAGGCAGGTATACTAAGTAGATTTAGAAAAAAATACTATTACCAAACTGCCAGTCCTTTGGCAGCGGTTAGAACAGAAGTAGCCGTGCAGTTTTCTATGTGGACAGACAGCCTTTAGCACAAGTCAGTATTATCATCTGAGTCTGTAACAGACAACTTTATCTTCTGATCTGTCTTCTAGAACATTTCTAACCTCAGATGTGAAATACATTTTTAAAAAGAGATGGGCCTGATTCCGTGCAGTTGGGTACATACAACACTCCCCAATGAAACTCAAAGCCCAAATTCCTAAAGAGAGAGCACAAGAGATTTTTTTTTTCTTACATCAAATAACTATCATGCAAGCATACGACGACGTTTTTATATTAAGTACTTCAAAGTCAGCTGGTATAATTTAACTAGAAGTGAGCAAACTAACAAAATTAGTATTTCTAGGGGGAGGGGACAAAAGTTGTGCCACTGACAACCACCACATTACCGAGGAAAAATAGCACAGGGACATTGTGGGGGTCTAATGAGCTGTGCTACAGGAGAGTTCAAGCACAGCAGCCTCTCAGCTGTAGCACATAAATCTGTAATACAGAGTTATTTTCTATGGCAGTCCATGCACCTCCACTTCTTTCGTTACCCAGAAACAGATATTCTGAATGAGCAAACCACTTAAAGACTTGCAATTTTGTTCGAACATTAAAAATCGTGTTTTTTACCTCCCTGACTATTGCCTTGCATTTCCCAGGGTAAGGTCCCATCACTGCATGCTTACAGCACCAGACCTTCTCGTGCTCTTCTGAATTTCCCAGTCGTGGTACAAACCAACCACGCCGCTCTTTCAATTGCAAATTCTTATATTTAAATGCCAACTCTAACCAAAAGGCTTGAGGTGCCTGCAGTTAACCTGCTCCTACTGCAAAATCCAATAATTTATCAAAAGCACCTACTCGTTGGTACAATGATCTACTGAAGACAGGGAAGGTGGGAGAAGCAAGAGTATTTGCCAAGACTTCTAGACTTTTAAAAAGCCTAAAACTACTACAGTAGAGCAGCAAAGGATTGCTCTAGGTCAGACCAGTTAGTTATGGGTCCTCCTAGGCCTCTTGAATAGAGAGGTAACACAGGTCTGCATGTGTGCACACACACACATGGACAACTGTCCCTCAAGAACAGAGCTAGGCAAGACCTGGAAAATACTGACTGCACCTCTCTCCTTCCCTTTCTGTCCGTTGTCAAAACCAAAACCTTTGGGGCTTTCCTTGGTAAATCCAGAAGAGAACTGCACATATCCAAACCACTAGTTGCTGAGGCATGCTCTGGGATCTGACGGACCTGCAGGTCAAGCTCAGGGTAGGAATTTGAACTGGAGGTCTCACACTACAGGAGCAATCCAGATGCTATGCTACCCAGTATTCTGGGTTCATTTCTCCTCTTTGGTCAACCAGCATTTGCAGCCTGGACCTAGATGTGATCACCAGAAAAGTTCAATGAAAATCAACCCTTCTCACAGTGGCAACTTTGGTTTTAATGAATCAGTGTTTTCAGGAGGAAACTCATTTGCTCAAAGTCTGAAGATCTGCTCAAGACGCAGGCCTGAAAGCCTTTGATCACCATCACCAACCAGACTTTTGTCTACTTTGTGGTGCCCAAGTGATCAACATCAGGTGCAGCCAAAGTAAGACTCCATGATATTTCTCCTCTCGTTACAAGCGTATTTTTTTAATATCTTATTGGGAGAACTTGACAAAAACCCTCTAAAACACCCAAATAAAGATCAGTTGACTCTCTGCCTCCTACTGTTTGCCAGCATGCTCAAAGATTCTGGTAGATTACCCAGAAAAGAAGATTGCTCATAGAATAACAGATTGGTTTGGGTTGGAAGGCACGTTCAAAGACTACCTAGTCCAACCCCCTTTGCAGAAAGTATGTTGATTCCAGCTTATCACACACTGAAGAGTTACAGCACTTCACTGTCTCCTTCTCAAACTAGAGTTCAGGGTTCCTGATCTGCAATTCCCAGTGCCCCATTTAATACTTTAATTAAAAAAATAATAATCAGACATTAGGATGTTATCTAGTCATGGAGAATACTAAGCTATTTTTTAGCAGCCCTATTTTCGCAAGTAAAGTAACTTTAGTGTTTCAATCTCGAGCCCTTTTCAAACTCCTGGGTACATCTGTTGCTTTTCCTGTCAAATTTACTACTTTGCTCTAGCATCCTTGCCTCAAACTCTTGAGTTTCAGAGGGAGGCTCCTTATCTTTATCATCCAAAAGGATGGATAGGCAGACTCTAAAACATGCCTTGTGCTCCAGAACGATGCGAAGAAGTCACTTTAGCATGAAGTAGTGCAGAAAATTAACTGTGCTTTCAGTCCCGTATGCTCATTTTTTTTCCTCACCTTCTCTCTGATATACTTAAGAAAGGATTTACTCCCCAAGGCCCCTGGCTCTTCAAAGCCCCTCCTAAACTGCTGGCTTTCCAGACCACAGGTTACCTGTCATACAGTGTGGCTCTTTCAGTCCACTTTTTAAGAGCTGGGCCTCTGTCTTTTAATGGGATCATGCTGGACTCCAGAAGTCCCTTCCTTTACAACCATTTTACTTCATAACTGTATAACTATTTTACTTCACAACTTCAGCTCTGAAGGTCCTTCATGACAGAGCTCTGCCTAACTTGGATATCTGTAATCTTTATGGGTATTTACAGGGGTGCCTTGATAAGTCTAGGGACTTTATTTTTTCTGGTCTTCTCCCCTGCAATGTTCTATAAGACAAGACTCATTTTTAGTCCAACACCTTCTACCCCTGAGGATGCTGAACCTGTAATTGTACTGTGGTCACTGCAATTTAATGACTAAACAGTAATTATATCTTGAATGAGTTCTTACGTTTCAGTCTTAAATCAAAGCTAACTCTATACCAGGCTGTTACAAGAAATGATCTTTTAAGTAAATCAAGATGCTTGTTTGATTAAGTAAATCAAAATGCTGGCCAGCTCTTTCCCAAACCATCCTGCCAGACACCATGGACATAACTGAATTTACTTTTTCTTACAGGTTTGTGAAGATGCATGAGTCTGGTGTTCTCCCAAGTCCCATGAAATACATAACCTTCTTCTTGTCTGGAATAGAAAATCTCCTAATACTTCCATGTCCTTAAAATAGGGGATTTATGTCCAACATAAATTTGGCTGTGTGGTCATCACTGGAGCAGCAATTTTCTCTTAGATTTTATGGCAACTTTTTAGATGAAGTGTTCCTTCACACCTTTATGACCTAGCATGCCTATTTGGTACAGTTTGAAGGCAGGTAATGCAGTACTGATTTTCATCACCTCCCCACCCTGCTTCAATCAGGCGATGCCATGGTCTTTTTACACCGCCAAGCACCCTACAACAACTATTTTTATTTCCTGTTTCCACACTGGTACAAAGACATTTTTCTTGTTTGGACCACATGCCCATTTCTTATCCCAATCTGCAGTGCAACAGCTGGTTGTTCCTCCCATGTACACAACTCTGCTCTCAATCTCCTCATACTCCGCAACAAAAAGCCACCCCTTGCCCTGCAGGAGAAACGGGCACATGTGTTTTTGTTCCTGGCAGTGCCCTTAAGTGCCTTCGCCCAAGCCCTGACAGTCTCAGCCCTCCACTAGCACTGTGTCCAGTCCAGCCTCCCAAAACCCTGCCCACTTTCTGTGCCACAGTTCTAGGGAGGCTTTGGCTTGCACTGTGACATCATGACTCTTAATTTCACCTGCTCACCATATCCTTTCTACCATTTTCCCAGCCATGCCTTAAGACTTTAGGAAGAGACGCCACAATGTCTAAAATTCTGTCTTCTTCCCAAGTATCTCATCTTCAAGGATGACAGCCCCAGGCTTGCACCAAGCACTCTGATATCTTCCAGGACCTACTTCTCCACTCAACAAGCAACTCACCAGATGGATCTCCTAATCATCAGGAGCAAAGCCTGTCTTTCCCACAACCAAATCCTCTGCCACCCAAACCTTCTGGAGTTACTTCCCCAGCTTCTGGAGGCATCTCCAGTACAGAGAACAACTCCTCAACCAAGGCTTCAGTGCTAAATTATAAATAGTCCCTTTAATCCTATCTAGTTGCAAGTCAAGTTTCCTTCACCAAGGCAGCCAGTGCCAAGCTGAAGATGCACCACAACCATCTGCAGATGACTGAATGTCTCTTCCCCATTTATTTAATCTCTTCTCCACCAGATCAGCAACTTTGGCCTCAAGACATCTTCTGGAGCTTGGAGTGTCTCCACTTTTTGCATTGTATAGTGTTTTATCAGACAATAACCACTCATAAAGTGTGTCCTCTGCACTCCTGTGTGCAGTTCCTAGTACAAATAAGCCAATGTTCTCTGATTCCCACAATTAAGGTGAGATTTTTACTTTATGACTATATAAAGTCCATCTTTAAACTAAAAATAGACTGAGCGTCAACTGATTCTTTTTAAAATTACTTTAAACCACCAATTAGAGACTTTCATTGGACAAGATAAGTTACATATGGCCTTGGCTGGAGTCTGCAAGGACTCATTTACCAGGACTTTTATTGACAGTTGCAGCTCAGAAGCCAATTACTAATTTTTTTGAAAGATCGAATGAACCTCTGAACACAGCACTGTCAGAAGACCTATCCACAAACCAAACCCGTTGTGCTCATGAAAGCAGAGATGACAACTACATGAATTTGTAGTGCTTAGTTCAGAATTATTAATGCTAGAAAATAATTCAAAGGCTCTCTTCCCTCTTTTGCTCAGAGACCTGCCTGGGTGCACTTCAGCACCCCTTGCAAAGGTGAGTCTACTGTCATTTATGATTTAAATAAAGTAATCTTTTTAATAAAAAGAAATACTGACCCCAATTATAAATCTGTACCTGACAAGACACTGGCTTCTCCACCTCTGGTGCTGCTCACACAATATTCTTCTTAACTTGACCTGCCCACACAGTTCCTGATAAGCCAATGCTACATTGCCAGCTGTCCTCAGCATCACTTGAGTGGGAGGTTTAAATACCAGATTTCACAAAATCCTTCATCCACACTTCCTAGCCCCAGCATTTTGTGAAGTATTGACAGACCAGCAAGCCTTCGCAGTTTGCCTAAAAGGGAGACAGCTGGACCTACTTCTGCTGGACTGACACAAGAGAAGAGCTGGCCCCTGAAAAGCCAGTGCCGGCTTCTTGATCCCCAGGTGAGTTGTGAGGACTCTGGACCAGCTGATGCTGACATGTTGATACACACTCCCAAGAAGCTGCTGGTTTGAGCTCCTCTGCCCATACTAAACGCCTGAGCAAAAGGCAAGCCCAGAAGAAGCAAATTCCAAACCCCAGGAGACCAAAAGCCAGCAGCTTGCATCACGCTCACAAACTGCTGTGCAATCACAACAGACCATGGAGAAATAAAACATACGCCTTAGTGAAACACTACAGCAAGTCCAGCCTGGAGGAAAGACACTCCAACCAAGGCACCCAACCTTCAAATGACAGCACTGCTCTGAGATGTCCTTGCCAGACAGGTCCACCCAAGATGCACAAGCACTATCCTTTGCTCTGGCACATGACAGCACGCCTTTCTACCCAGAGTGAGAAGAACAAAACCCAACCTGGTCTTTGACTGGGGCCTACATACCAGCTGGAGGGCATTGCAGATATGATTTGAGCTTGAATCGCACAACGAGCGACAGAAAAGCAACAGAAAAAAAAAGCCACCGCTCGTTTTCTCCACTCTCAACTCCCAGCAATATAAACTACCCAGGCATCTCTTGTATATAGATGTGGTCTACTCCAGCTGCCGCATGAAGCCTGAAGCTTCATCTCAGCACCTGCTGCATCAGCACAGCTGGTGACAGAGAGGAGCTGCAAAGACATCAGTGAGGGTCTGCCCCACAGCAGACTTGTAGCTCGTGCGTCCTTGCATGCCAGCCCCCAAAGCCCTATGCCTGTGCCCACACTAGAGCAACTGCGCATCGGCCCACAGGATGAGGAGGTGTTTCCCAAAGCCCAGGCTCAGCCCCTCACCTCCCAGGCATGACAGTGCCACTGCTCTACTGAAACCACTAACGCATCTCAGTGAGACATCATCTCTTGCACCAAGATGGTCACCCATGGGACCGCCACACGGTCTCTGACCAAGTATAGAACGAAATCTAAACCCATTCAGATGCCATTTGCAAGTCATCTTTAAAAGCAGCTCTCCATAGAAATCAACATGCTGACCGGGATGACATTTCAACCTGTAGAGGGTTTTGCCTGAAAAGTTGTCTACATCTCTCCAAAGTGTGTACTTCACTTCCCACAGGCACCCAGCGGAGCAGTGCCCACAGCAGCCGCCTCTCTCCAAGGTCTCACTAGCTAAGAGAGCCACATCCTTCCACGCCGTAGATGTAACACACCTCTCACCTCTCCGATCTGCAACAGAAAGAATGAACCTTTTCTTTGCTTCCTGCATATTTCAAGATAGTGTTTCAAGAAAAAAACCCTTCTGCGCCACAGCCAGGACAGCTCAGCAGAGACTCCCACTGCAGACAGTCCTCTTTTCACTTCAGACTCCCATATAGCCTAAGAAAAGTCTAAGGCGTGTACTTTTGCAAAGCGAGCATCAGGATGGAGAGCAAACCAACTGATGACCAGCAAAACCAAGGAATTATCTAAGTTAAGACCAAATTACCTGCTGGGGAGAAAAAGGAGATGCCCATTCAAAGCAAGCACTCTCCCAGCTGATGGCTGATCCAGAGAAGAGCAGAAGGCCACCATGTGTTGTGAACCTAAGCCTCAAGACAGTGAAGTGCAAAAATGGCCAGCCACCTACACAGGCCATCTCCTCTTACATCTAGGGCCACGTCTACATGAGCAACCAGCAGAGTCAGAGCCAAGTTTGACAGCAAAGGAGTCACTAGTCAGGACCTGACCGTCATATCATCCAGGTTTTGGGGATTTTACCTTTCCACAAGCTCCAGCTTAGTCTGATGGACCCAGTGCCCATTAGGTGGCCCAGCTTGTCTTTTGCCTTAGTTAAACCCCAAACAAATCATCTGAGACTGCTCCGTAATAAACCCAAGGCAGAGACAACAGAGCACTTTGCTGCAGAAATGCACGCCCAACCCAAGCTGCAAAGACACCACAGATACCACCAAGGCCCTTGGGACATCTGGTGCAAGGGTCCTGGTCACCCAAAATAAGACAATACACACAAAAACACACAGCCAGCCTGAAACAGGGCAGCATCTCGGCCGGACGTGCTGCCTTCCAGAGCAAAGGGCTCAGGACCAGATCCCTTCTGTGGGTGAAGGAGTGCCAAGCAGTATGGATTCGCAGAGGGACAGCGAAGCATTGTTTGAGGACATCCAGGGATTTGCTCTGTTATGTTTTAATCAGTCAATACTCAGAAGACAGACAGCGGGGCCAGAAGTTCTCCATCTTTAACTTTTCCCACTTCATTTCCAGCTGACATTTTCCCCTGAAAACATGCCTCATTCCTTGCTGTACGAATTCAACTCTCCCTCTTCTGCAATATTTTGTCTCAAACAGGCTACACGACAGGGGCAGGCGTGACATCGCTCCGACTCTCCTAAACCCCACAACTGCTTGTACGGCTTCAGCCACGTGCAGACACCCAACAGTGGAGAGGGGCCCAGCAGAGCTGCCCCACCTTGGGGAATTCAGCCCTGCGATCCCCTGGGATCAGCTGCACAACACCCCTCGGCCGCCCACGGAGAAGGGTCTGCCAGAGCTGATGGCACCTGGCTCTCACCTGCTCCTCCACCCTGAACACCAGTGGCTGTGGCCAACCACCTCTGTCAGCCCAGCCTTGCTCTAGAAGCCTCTTCCCACCCTCCAGACGGACACCACATCCTCTGCCGGGACTGCTGGCAGCTTCTCCTCCTCTCTTCACCTGGCTTGTACCTGCCTGATGCCACTGGCTGGGCAACAGCTTCGTGAGTGACACGAACACCATACCTGCCTACAGGACCATGTGCAAACCCGCTCAGCCTTTCCCTTCCAATGTACTTCTCTGGTGATGACTATATGCCACCCAAATCGCAGTAGAACACCCAGTGTACCACTGGAGAAGTAACTCCGTGAGTCTGTGAACCCCTGAAAACAGATTACTTGGCATTTATGTCTACGGGCTATCTCCAGCAGCTCAGACCTGTATTCACAACAAACAACACAAAGCCTCAAAGCCCATCTGTGGGCTGCGTTGCAGACCCCTGGCTGACCTTCCCCCAGACTGTAGTGCTGCTAAAGTACAGTCCCACGGGGAAATGCAATGCTTTCAAAAGATAAAAAGCAAAAAAAAGCGGGGTAGGCAGGCCAAGAGAAACTCCCACCTGGGCTGATGGGAACGGGAGCAGGCACAACACCACCGGTGGGAGCAGAGCAGTCTGGCCCTGGCAGAGAACTTGGGGAGGGGAGCATCGTCCCCTTCCACCAGGCCACCACCCTCCCAATTCCAATGGATCCCACTTGCGAGGAAAAAGGATGCCACGAGCTTCAGGTCCAAAGATTAAGCTCTGGTTAAAACAGGCTTTAAAAAAAAAGTTTGTGATTTTGAAAGTCCGTTTAGATTAACCTTAACTAGCTTTAAACTACATATGTCTATTCTCCTTGCCACGTTCACAACCCACACACAACAGCTGTGGTGCCAGCAAGCTAAATCATATGCAAGCAAGCAGAGTAAAAAGGAACCACAGGCTTGAAAAAAGCTCTGGGCTGAAATTATCTTTCATTGTTGCGAGTGGCACAGGAGATGGGAACAGCAGAAGGAATCGGGAATAAAAATGGAACTTGCTTGTTTACCTTGTTGGCTTTGTCAAAACATTTTGACAACACTTTGCATACAGCCTGCTTCTCTTTTCTGCTACCAAAAATTCAGATCCTTTCACCTATCTTCACATGTTATAGAAGGAAGCCAAGAGGAGTAAAACTTTCAGGGAGAGAAGTAAACGTGCAAAAAATACAAAGCTCAGCTGCAGAACTTAAAACTTCGCTGGATTCCTCTTCCAAATAGTCCCAACACCAACATGAACAGTGACCCTTCAATTACACAAGCTGAGTTAGCAAGGAGCAGGCAGCCAGTAGAGGAGGGTAGTAAGAAAATAAAAGGAAAGTTTGTGTAAGCCTGTCAAAAAGCAAAGCTAAAAACAAAATAAAACAAAACAAAACAAAACAAAAAACCCCAAAACCCAGAAAGAAAGAAAAAAGAAGAAAAAAACCACAGAAACAAACCAGGATTTTAAATTTGCATTTAAAAATAAAAAAAAACCTTGTCAGTGTTGCTTTAAGAGAGAAACTCTCTAGCGCTTTAGGTAGACCCCCACCTCTCAAAAAGCAACCCAGGCCAGTAAGAAGCAGCAGGTTTTTGAACCAGCAAATTGCACATCTGTGGAAGAATTTGCTTTCCCTGCCTTCTTTACAATTCACCTAAGAGAGACTTGTTTTCTACCCATTGGACTAGCAAAATCCAGGAAATTGGTTGGTTCTAGTTATACTTTCAGTTTTCATGTTTCACAAGAGCTCCCCAAAATGTAAACCTGTTTTAGCATTCTTGTACATTAATGTCAGGATTCTCCACTTCTAGCTCCCACAACTTCTGCCATGGAAAAGTCAATCAGATTTGGTATATGCCCTGGAACAGGAAATGGGAGGTTTGGATTTAAAGCAAACAAAAAAATAATCATGCCAGTGCTCTGCAAGGTGTTGGATCCAAACTTGGTGGATCTGCTGAAGTCTTCAATCCAAAACACTTGATAATTTTACTTAAAATTAAAAAAAAAAATAAAAAAATTTAACCTGCTGAACTTAGAGAAAAGAAGAAAGTGGCAGACCTTTGAGGAAGGGAGACAAAGTGTGCAGGTGCAAAAACATCATGTGCCGTAGTTCACCACCTCAGAAGAAATCAGTTTTGTTTTGTTTTGTTTTGTTTTGTTTTCTTAAGTGCTTCCCAAAGGGTGGCTTTAGAGCTTACAGGCACCAAGGTGGAAGGCATGAAGCGAAGACATGCCAAAAAAGTCAGGTTTTTGTAAACCCTTCTTGAAAAAGTGCATGTGTTTTTAGTAAAAATGCATATCTACCAAATCTCCACTGACCACAGGCCACTTGCGTACGCAAAGTCACACCAATTTGCAGCATCAAAGCTGAAATTTTTGCCTTCTCCTTCCACCCACCTCCCCAATTTTTTTTTCCTTGGGAGACATACAGCGCCACTGCATTAGAACGTACAAGAAATGAAAACAGTGAGTACAACTGATATAGATCCATTGACTTTTTATTACAAATGTACTTGATCACTTGGCTTCAAAAAAGTTTAAATCAACCCCTATTTTCTGTACGCCAGTACAAAGTAAAATCTATTTTACAAATTAAATACCTAAAAATTTGACAAAAATATTAAAGTTTGATGGAAAAAACAGTTATAAAAATCTTAAATCCCCTTTTAAGAAGGTAAGAGATAACATTCCCTCCCAACCCCACAGTCCTGTTATACAATATTAATAGTCATTTTTTTTTTTTAGAATAGGTAGGTATATCTTGCTGTTAGCATACAGTCACTATAATAGCTTTATCTGTATATACTCCAGTTAGTGCATGAATCCCATCTGATCGAATATAATCAACTATCTTTAACTGATCCCTAATTTACATTTCATAGCTTGCATAGTTTGAAGGGACAAAGGTTACACTACATCTAATCATAAAAAAAGGTGGTTACAGTGCTATTTTTAAAGGCAACAAAGTAATTGCTCCCCCCCCCAAAAAAAAAAAAAAAGAAACCAGAGAGAAGTTATCGGTGGGTTCTGGGCAGGGGTTAAATTGCCGGCAGCTTTCTGCCCTGCGGGACTGTGCATCTCTGCCCGGGCAGCCCCTCTGTGCCATGTTGTCCCCGGCACGGCTCAACCCCTGTGAGGGATGTGCAGGAAAGCGACACTGTCAAGTACTTTTATTTTCCTTTTTTAAAATTTTGTGTTTTTTAAATTGCACTTTCCACAAAAAGGTCCCCTCCCGCCGCACAGGGGTACATGATGTGCTCGGCTGGAAGGCCAGCAGCCTGTCGGCAGCCCTCAGCCCCATCTCTGCCCACTGGCCCCTGGGTGGCTGTGGCCGGGATGCCCCTGGCACCGACAGCCCAGAGCTGGCTCCCAGAGGATGTGGCCAGTTCCTCCTGCTCCGGGCGGCTATCCGCAGGGATGCCTCCCACGGCCGCACTGCCAGCCCCACCACAAAGACCAGGCGGGAATCGACAGCAGCTTGTTCTCTTTTTTTTCTTTTTCTTTTCCCTTAACTTCTTGGAGACAGAGTGATTTTACTTTTTTTGTTGTTTTTTTAAACCAAAATAATAACAATGACGCCTTCGAATTTGGATTTCCATTAGCATAAAACCCACTTAAAAGGTGGTTGTATTTAAATGGTAAATTACTTGACAGTGTCCCTTTAACTTAAAAAGAAAATAATGTCAGTATTGCAATGTATTTCAAGTTTTCTTGCACGTAGTCATTATAAAGTAGTTTTTATCATGCTCTTGGACCTATTCTACAAGACATTTAAAAGCATATCATCAAGGAAAATATAAGGCATACTTCTTAGGAATTAGGTATCTTGGCACATTTGAGCATACTGTCTTTTTTTTTGTTAAAACAACACATATGGTCAAATATACCTTTCTTCTTCTAACATTAAATAGGGTTTTCTGTACTTTAGTTTCAAATACTGAGATATTAGAGCCTTGGTAAAGTACCGAGCACCTCCGGGAAAAATAGCGAAACAGAAATCAAAACAAAACCAGAAGCAAAATCCTACAAAACGTTTACAGTCATTTTAGTCTTTCATTAGCATCATTCATAAAGTCCTAGAGCATACATAACACGTGTTAAAAGAAGGAAAAAAAACCCAACAAAACCCAGCCCAACAAAAAAAACCCAACAACGAAACGCGCAGAAGAAACCCAAAACGAGACAAAAACTGACCACAAGTTCTTGGACACTGTTCACCAGACTGCCAGTGGGGCTCTTACAGCCTGTACTGGTCTGACTGGAACCACACAGCCCATGTGTTCCTCCAGCCAGCTGGACCCCGGGCAGGATGTGGGGGGCGTGGGCGAGGAAGACCCCAGGCAGGGGGGGAACACCACCGGGCTTCTCCTCCTCACCTCCCGCCACCGACCGCGGGAAGAAGCAGGAGTGCCGAAGCGCGACAGCGACTTTGGGGGAGGGCAGCGAACAGCAGGACCGAGACAATCAATCAAGTAGCTAAAACCAAAGCAATTAATTTCCTAACTACGGCTAGCAGCATGGAGAACGCAGTCCCGCACGCATCACAGTTGAAGTACAATTAACTGATGGAACTGCCCATCCAGACCCTCCGATTCAAAAGCAGGTTATCAGACAAAATGTTTACATGCAACTGAGAACCGTTTTCAAACGTCACATTTCGCACTTGGGAAAGCTTATTTTACTACTGGGAAATAGGAAAGTGCACATTAAAGCAATTTTAAACATTTCCAGTGATTGTTTAAAAGAAACAGAAAACACCTTGCTACCGGCATCTCATATTTAACTTTCTGTGAACACCAACAGCAAACTTCGTTAAAGGGCAATAATGCATGGTACAATGGAAACAGCTTGTTTTGACACTTACAGTACATCTCAAAATCAAAATACAAATAAAGGGGGGGGGAAATTATAACTTGAAAGGGAAATAAAAAGACAGCAGGAAATAAAAATTCTTTGTAACCAGCTTTTTTCTTTTTTTTTTCTTTCTTCTCCCCACCCTTCCCAAACTCCATCCTTGACCATCAGAAACAGAAGCCCAGGCAGCTCCTGCTGGTACAGGTGGTGCCTCTGAACAGCAGCAAGGTCCACCAGCCGGCCAACCCTGCCAAGAGTGGTAAGAAAAAGGATGGCATCCCCCAAAAAACCTTCCAAGTGGAACAAGATACTAGTTTCTCTAAAACACTGTCTACTGAATTCTGGCCAAGAAAGGAAAAGGAAAAGGAAAGGAAAAGGAAAGGAAAAGGAAAGGAAAGGAAAGGAAAGAAAAGGAAAGGAAAGGAAAGGAAAGGAAAGGAAAGGAAAGGAAAGGAAAAAGGAAAAAGGAAAAAGGAAGGAAAAAGGGAAAGGAAAAGTTTTGTTTTCACTGTTTAAGGCATCTTTTTTTTTATAACGTTTTCTCTTCACTCGTAATGATGATAGTCATGCAGCAGTTTAATGATAAAAATATATTAATATTTTACTATACAGCAGCAAGAAGTTAGTTAATTAAAAGCACACTGAATTTTTAAAAGAAAAAAAAAAAACAAAACAAAAACAACGAAACCGAAACAACAAAAACAACCTGTAAAAGTCTATTATTATCATTAATTATTATTATCATTACAGACAATTTCGATCTGGACAACACACCTGGACAGATTAGTGTTGTGACAAATCTGCATCTCCCTGCCCTAGGCTTCAGAGCCGGCGATGCCGGCGAGGAGGCTGGGGTGGGGAGGGACGGGCACGGCCAGGCTCGCCAGGTATGTAGCTAGTAATCGCTAGCACCGCAGCTACATGGGAATCTCTTAGACAACACCGGCTGGGCTTTTGTGTTATCACCAGCCCACCGAACCCCCACGGCTCAGGAGGACTGCTCTGCCACCGCGTTGCACCCATCTCTAAGAGGCCAGCAGGAGTTGGCGGCGCTGGCCGGGGGTGACGGACCCCTGGGGCGCTGCTAGTGCCAGCGGCTGCATGGAAAGACTCTCTACCTGCTGTCCAAAAAACAGGCTGACTGGAAACTGCTGCGTGTCAGGTTAAAGTACTTTTAAGTACACAGAATAATAAAAAAAAAAAAAACAAACAAAAAAATAATATATATATTATGAACAATACAAGTACATCTCATATACACAATAATGACAATACGTCTACTCAGTTGTAAACCAAACAGGTGCAGAAAAAAATATTATGGGAGGAAATTATTTTCTTTTTTTTTTCTCTCTCTCTCTTTTTTTTT
>VXBW01005032.1:525914-543916 GCA_013400375.1 Thinocorus orbignyianus | reverse complement strand
GGCTGCTCTCGGAGGGAATGAAAGTCGCTGCGGGCGTTCCCCAAAATTGCAGGAGTAGGGGTCATGGTGGCCCGCAAGATGTGCTCTGTGCTGGACAGGGTAACGTTCATCAACCGTTTAAGATTCAAAGTGAACTTGCAAAGATGTGTCTTAGGCGACAGTTGGGGGTCAGGGGAGGACACCCCCCCACCAGCCGTCTGGCCCTATTGCCTGTGTTATTAGTGACTCGGTGGGTAACGATACGTCCTCTCCCCTAAGAGAGAGAGGCGAGGGAGAGCCTTTGTTGTCCCTCATTGGCCAGTCCAGCCCAAATCACAACACGACAGTAAAAAACCAACCAAAAAAAAACCCCAACATAAACCACAGAGAGGAAAACAGTTTCCTTTTAACACAGAAGCGATGTTTCGGAGCTGCGGTGAGCTGTGGCTCGCCATCTGTCAGCAGCTCTCTATCTCAGCCTGCAGAGCTGCCCCGCACGCCCGGGACACGCAGTGCTACGTGGATGCTACGTGTGAGTTTTCAGCCCGCCCCGATGCCAGAGCTCTCCCGTGGGTCCCCAGCGTGGGAACTGTGTGCCGGGCCGGCATCGCCGCACTGCACCCCTGTGGCAGGCTGAGGGGCTGATGCTCTGCAAGTCCCTGGCTCTCGATTTGCTCTTTTTTTTTTATCCCGAAGACAAATGACGTTAAAACGGTTTTAACTGAGGCCTAGCGGCGCCTCTTGCCAACGCCGGTGGGTATCCTTACGGAGTCCAGGCCGCTGCTTCATTCACGTGGGGGAGCTGGTAAATATATAACTGCTGTGGAAATGTGTTTGGTGAAAGCCTGGTGCCCAGGAAGCACGTGGCTGGTCTGTCTCTGACCACGGTGGGGTGATACCTGCTGGTGGTGCTGGTGCTGGTCAAGTGCAGCCAGCAGCAGAGGGCATTTCTCCTCCCCAGTGGTGTTACTGCTTTCAGAGTGGATGTGATCCGGGTGATCCTGGGGACAGACCTGCTGATGCTTCTCTTTTGGTGGGACCCTGCTTGCCCAGCCTCTTTCTGTGTTGCTAGTCACAGCAACTACCTCATACTCTGGTTTTGAGTCTCAATGTGGCTTGAATGCAGGTATTTGCTTATTTAAGTAAACAGAACAAAACAAAAAAACCCATACTTTTTACTTCCAAATAGGTTATCTTTTTCAATAAGAGCTCTACCATAGCAGCCCCTCCTGGCTGACCAGCTGTGGGCTGTGCTGCAGGGACCTGTGTTGGTCTGTGCAGCACTAAAACCAGATAACGTGGCCAAGACAAGCCTGATGTGACTGTTTGTTTGAACAAAGGGATGTGCAAACCACAGTGGATAGAGGGAGTAGAGAGATGCAGGAGACAGGGAAATCCCTTCATATCTCATCCAGGTACTGATGGCAAAGGACTGGACCTCTTGGGTCCTACACTGCTCGCCCTTGCTGATGTGGTTGTATCAATGTCCCATGTGTTTGTCAGATTTCATGTTGGCTGTTTGAGCGGGTTCTGCTGAAACCCAACCCAGACCTGTGCCCTAAAAATCAGAAATCTTCCCAACCCCAGTTTGAACATACCAAAGGCTTCTTTACAGCTCCGCAGCTTTTGGCTCAGAGCTTTCATAAGGTTTTCTTGTGTTTTCTCCCCTTCCACGTGTCTCTCAGTAGCAATTACATCCCCTTCAGCCCCTGCTCTGGTAGTTAAATAAGACCAAGTTTTGGTAGTTTTCTCTCTAAAACCCTTTCTTTGACTGTTGCAGTCATCTTTTATCGCACCAGTTTTGGTTCCTCTGAAGGACAGGGGAGAAGGTTTTCAGAGTCATGGCTGGGACTTCAGGTTTAAAATCAATGGGGCTTTTGTTTTGAAATCCAATTCGGAGGGCTTTTAAGAACATATCTGATCAGTACAGCGAGCATCACAAAGTTTGGAGCCCAAGCCTGTTATTCAGCTACAAAACGACAACTCTGCTGACTCCAGGAGCTTGTACAAACATTTATAATCGCAGGAGGGAATCTAAGAGCCATTCAAACAACAGATAAGATTTGTAACAAAAGTGGCTGAGATGCAATTGTTATTGTGCAAGTCAGAGAGAAGGCTGTCACACACGGAGGGTGTTGCCAAGAAAGATGCATTTGAGTTGCTGGGCCATTCTTCTCCCATCCGCCATCTGAATTCTCCTGTGGTCTTCCTGGATCTGTTCGGACTTAGCTGGGTGATCCACTGTGTTAGGGAGTGACCAAGTTAAGACTTGCTGTTGAACACAGCTTTTTCCCAGCATGTGTCAGATCTTTGCCCTGGTCCGGTCCTTGTTCATCCCTCCCCACCATGGAAAAGGGAGCATATTCTGGTTCGGAGTGTTCCTGAGTCGTGGTGGAACTTGGAGCAATAAGGCAATCAAAGCAAAGTTGTCATCCCTTGACTCTCAGAGCCAGGGCAATTAGAAGGCGGTTACAGCTGTGTGAGATGTCTGAAATTGTGCTTAGACCAGCCCCTGGACTGAAGTGTGGAACGGGATGGTGGATGCTTCTGTTGCTTTTCATCTGGGTCTTCTTCAGAGCATGCCTTTGGAGAGAGGAGCCCAGCATGGCTTGTGCACTGTCTGCGAGGCGTTGGTTGCCCCGTGAACAAGCCCCATCTTGCGCAGTGAAGAAGAAACAAGCACACCACATATGTAAGTCATTTATGAAGATGGGGAAGATGAACTGTGCACACAATGGAGTTGCTATTAGGTCTGTCGATCTTAATTAAAAAAATACTTCTCAATGAAAATTATTTGTAAAAAGAAATCACAGTGACCCTAAATCAAATTATTTGTGAATGGTTTTTAGTCTCCCAGATCAGTTAAAACTCCTGTGTTAGTCACTGGACGTCATCCAAACTACATGCTGAATGAACAACATGTCTGCCAAATTTAGGCTTTTTTTTCACCCTTGCCCAGTTTGGCACGGGGCAGTTAAAGTCATTTTTCTAAATATCTTTCAGAACATCAAGCGACTGTAAAATAACAATAGAAAAGCTTGGCCGCAGTTAACTACAGCCCTCCAGTTGTAACCGCTTCTCTCAAAGAAAGTCACTCCAGTTCCTTTGATGGTCTGTTCTGGGTGAGCACCCAGACAAGGCCTCCTCCGTTGGGGTACTGAGGGGTCGCTCTGCCTGCAATGACCACCCCACCAGAGAACCTGGTTTCCCAGTGTTCAGGGGTGGGGCACAGCTGGATCCACGCTGTCCCTGGGTACACAGGGACACCTGACCACCTGCTAGAGACTGACCTCCCAGGGACGTACCAGCTGTTCCTTGTCCACAACTGCAGTTCCCAGAGAGAGCTGTAAAGACTCCTCTTTTCCTGGCTTTTCAGAAAAAAAAAATAAAATAAAAAGGAAACAAAAAGGGAATCAGTGATTGTACAATGGCAGAACAAGTTCTTGCTTCTCGTGTCTGCGAAGATAAAGTGCTAATTCTTCTAAGCACGACGTGAAGTCCCGTCCAAATGAATCCAAATTTGGGATTGTTTTCATGATGGCTTGTTCCAATTATGCAGTACGCTTTCTCCTCTCCCCTGACTGACTTGCAAGTCTCCTAGCCACCCTGTTCTCAGCAAGTTGGCTTCCCCCTCATTGGTTCTTTCTTTCTTCCATGGAGGACTCTGCCATGTTGTCAACTGTAGAGAGGGAGGATCCTTACCAATTCTTAATTTCCGATGAAGTTAGAGGGCAGAGTGGTTCTTCAGCTCCCCATGTAGTCTAGTAAGTGCTAGCTGCTGTCCTGTTGAAAACCAGCAACAAATGGCCACCAAATTCTAATTTTGCTGTTTTTCAGTGACTATGATTTATAAAACCAGGATGCTCTGCTCTTTGCCTCCTCAAGAGTGAGGATTAAAGCACAGTATCATGTACAGTTATTAGCAAAGGTTATACAACCTCTAAATGTGACTGTGTCCTGGTCTAACAGCAGCAGATCTGTCTCCAAATGGACCAGGGCTACGTTCACACTGCTTTACAACAGTCTGCCTCCTGGTTTCCAGCTTGCTGGACCACCCACTTCCCTTCCCTCCTCCCATGCTCATGGTGCTGGCTGGGAAAGGTGCTTCATCTCCAGGGTTGCCCAGGAGCATGGATACGGCTGGCTCGGTGGGAGAACTAGCTTTGGTGCACTAGCTGCCTTGTCATTAGGATGAGGGCACTGCTGTGCTTTTTGCTGTACGGTTCCTGTTGTTCTCTTACTGCCTTGCTGGAGTCTCCAGAGCTGCAGCCGACTGCCTGGATGGTCCTGGGGTGCTGTTCCTAGGGCTACAGCCGTGACTCCAGGTCCTTGACTTATAGAGCCATGCAACAAGCCAACTGACAGTCCCTGCTCTTGCTCTTTTTTTCTGGGCTTATGGATGTGCTGGGGTTTGTGGGCTAAGAATCCATCCCCTCAAGGCATGTTTTTGGAAAGTGTGCTTTAGAAAGCACTGGCAGGCATCGTCTGCAGCACTTAGTGGTTTCCTAGCCCTGCCTGATAGGGATGCACGCCGCTCCTGTGCTCTTTGAACCATGCTCCGTTGTCTTCCCTGGGCAGAATCCACAACTATCCTTCAAGGAGAAGGTAGACCTGAAGCATGGGCTGACCATGCTGATAGATGGAGGTATGGGCCAGCTCTGCAGTAGCTGTAAGAGTTCAGAGTGGTGGCCGTCACTGATGGGAGGTAGATGTGATATCACCCTTTAAAGATCCATTGGTTTCTGGACCTGGAGGAAGAGAAAAGCTAATTTGTCTCCTCACTTGAAGCTTCACCAAGAAGAAAAGGGTCTGTGACAAAGAGGTTGTCTAAGAGCAGCAGAGTTGCTTGCCATTCTCATGGGCTTGATACCTACCAGCCCTGAGGTGACAAAGAGGCCCAGCTCATGACTGCAAAAGTCCTTTGTGCCTGAGATAGGTGCTGTGATAAGGAAGAGTCAGACACAAGGTGGAGAGAAGTCCTCTGTAACTCATCTGCAAGTGCCTTCCCATGGGCAGCATTAAGAAATGTTGTATTGTAGCAGGGAAATATTTTAAAGTATCTAATATTCTTCATTAGGTATTTAATATTGGCCTTCATCTCCTTTAGAGCTGCTTTGGGGATGTTTTCTGGAGCATTGTGGTGGCCCTGGGAGCTGGTGGCGTTCCTTCCTGTCCAACTGATACTGGGCTAGGGCTTGAAAACCTGGGATGCCTGCTCTCTCTGGTGTAGCTGGAGACTAACAGCTTGAGGATGTTGTCCCATAACTTGTCTCAACGTCTTGGGATTTTGCTGAAGGGATGTTTAATTTAAAACTTCACGGACTGTAAGCCATCTCTTTATTTTTCCATGCAAGATGCCATGAGAAAAACTCTATAAAGGTATTGGATCTCTTGATACTCTGGTTTCCCACACTGCAAAAGAGGCTGCAGGGTTCACTGTGGCATGGTTTCAGCAAGGAAAGAGCTTACATTCAATGAGGCAGTTCCTTGGAGAGGGATGGAGTAAGAGTGGGTGGCATTTGCTGGGTTGACTCTGGGTGTAAGAGGAAGGGAGGTTTTTATGCCCCAGTCCTAGATGGGTGATGGCAGTACCTCGGTGTGTTTGGGTCAGATGTGGGCTCCAAGGATGTCTGCTGGTTGTATGCTTTTAGATCAACAATTCCCAGCTAGGGCTGCGCAAGCCCTGCAGAGGTTGGAACAAGGAGAACAGCTGACTCAATCAGGTCAGGAGGAGGAGAAAACTGTGGCAAATCCATGGCTCCCCCAAATCCTGCTGCAGGGGAGAGCAGGAATTGCTTGGAGCCAATGGGAAATGCACCTGGCACAGCGAGAAGTCCTTCATTAGGACTTTCATTAGGAATCATGGTTTCAACTTCTAATGTGTGTCTAAAAAAGAGGAGCTAGTTTGGTTTTATGGTTTACAGCTGAGGGTATTGCTTATGGGAATGTTTTGGGAATTCATTAAAAAGAGAACTACAGACCAGCCCTGGCATGATCGAAATACAGTGGTGTGTAAGTGTGCAGGAAACAGCCTCTCAACAATTGTATTCAACTAATTATTTCGCAGCCACTCTGAAAATACTATGTGGTACAGATGGAAACAGCAGTGCTCTGATCCCACAAGGTTTGGATGGAGCAGGTAGGAGACTGCAGTGTGCAGAGCACCCGGTTTGTGTTAGAGAGGAGAAGGGTTTACAAAACAGGAGCATTTGCAAACCAGCCTTGTCAGAGTTGTGGTATAGTCCTGCAGCCAGAACAGGAGCCACAGGAGTCCTTGTTCTGCCAAAAACCAGTGCTGGGGGCTGGGAAGAGGCTCCAGCTCGTGTGAGGGAGACGTTCCGCACCAAGAGGGAACGCGAAGTGTGAGACGGGGTTGTTTATGCATTTCAATAAGAAAGACCCAACAACAAATGGTTTAATAAAACAGCTGCTTTAATAACGTAGAATAAAAAGAAGGATATATGGACCAAAGGAGGAAATTCTGGAGGACCAAAAATGAGGAAATTCTCTCAAGGAATGGGATATGCGCAGAGCTGTGGGTCCATCTGATGCTGCACCAACGCAGCGTGCCCCTCATATAAAGGAACGTAAGATTAACTCGTTCTTGATATTTCTGATTTTACTCTGCTTTGTTAAATCAGCTGTTTTATCAAGCCATTTGTTGTTGGGCCTTTCCCACTGAAACCAGAGAGAGCTCATGCCACCTTCCCCAGCCCAGACCTGCCCTGGGAAGACACAGGGAGTGTCCTCAAGGAAGGGGATATGTGAGGGGTTAGACAAGGGGCTACTGAAGGACTCTGCCCCCCGCCCTCCGCCCCCCAACCCAGGTCAGGGCCATAGCTCCCTGTGGGCTCTGGCTGCTGCTGGCTCTCTGGCTGTGCCCTGGGGAGGCAGAAGGGACCTGTGGAAGCCCTGCTCTGAAGGAGCTCTGGGAGCCTCAGGTCCTCACTGCTTCCCCACATGGAGAAGTCATGACTTCTGCAAGGGGGACAGGCTGCATTTTGTGTCCCCGACCACCCACGCCAGCCCCCAGTTATGGCCTGAGACACAGCCCTGCCAGACAGGTTAGAGCTCCTATATCCCAGAAGGGGTCCTAGAAAGGGTAGTGGGGTGGAAGCCCTGGGATGCTCCTGGCCAGTGCCTCCTTGTACCATGACTGTCACCAGCACTAGGTTAGGATGACCACAGCCTCGTTGGCGTTTGCCTCATTAAACCCCAATGATGGAGGACCCCAGCCCCCATGTTGTGCTCTCTCCTAGAAGTACACCACCCTCTGGGAAAGAAAAGTCATCTGGATGATCTAGGCATCCCAAACTACAGCTTTGTCTTTTGTGATGTGTCCTATCAAAGAGAATTTGGCTCTGTTGCCTGTGTACCTGTTCTCCAGGTAGAATTCAGCCACCATTAATTCGGCCCTTAGCCTCCTCTCGGCCAGACTAAATGAGACCAGCTCCCTTCATCCCTCCTGTCCTGTCTCCAACCCAACAAGCATGTATGTGTGAGCCCTTATTGCCACCATTTCACAAGAGGACAGAGCAGGCGGTAACATTATCTCCTGGGCCAAGTAGGTGGTGGTGATGTCTGTACTCCACTCCTATAGCAAGCAGAGACTCCCACTGAAGCCTCTATCTTTGCAGGGCTGGCCTGGCAGCCTTCCCAGATGGTGAATTTTGGATGAGGAAAGACAAATTGTTGTCCCTGGCTTTGCAGGGTTAATCTCAGTGTGGATGCTTGTTGTGCTGCTGCCTATGTCCTCTGCTGCAGCCAGGACATGCACAGCAAAGGGCTGAGGAGGGAGCTACAGACCGGGAAAGACACGTGGCCATCACTCCACCAATACATTGGGGAAAGTCATGAAGTGCCTTTGGAGGGAGGATCTGGCGTGCACACGTGCATGCCCACGGATCACACGAGCAAGATGCAGCAGATGAGCTGCCTTGCTCTGTTTGTAACCTCCCACTGCTGCTGAACAGACTTTGCAGGGAGGGGAGTGAGCTGAAAATGGAGCTGAAAATTGAAACTTGAGGTTCAGGTGCTTGGAGGGGCTTAGGAGCCTGATTCAACCCATGTTTCCCTAGGAAAGCGGGAGCTCATGTTCCTCTTGAGCCCTCTATTTTGCTTTCAAGCTCAGCACAGAGTGAGATTTCCATGCTCCACCTTGGAGTAAAAATAATTTGCATTAACTCATTGAGAAAAGTAGACATAAGGACACAATTAAACTGCAAACAGTGTGATATGAAGCAAGGAAAGAAAGAGGGAAGAGAAGGGAAAAAACTTGGTCTGTATTTTTCAATTCGTAGCCCTTTGGCCAGCTGAAGGAGTGCTGGGTGAGGGCAGTGGCAGCATCATGATGTGCCCTTGTGGGTAGGATCTTGCTACCTGGGCATCACGGCAGGGAGGTTGCATTCAGGACCTTACTACACCTAAAAGCCTGATGCCATTGGTGCACTTGTCCCAGGTGGTTCCAGCCTGGCTGCCCAACAGGTGCAGGAGAAGAGGATGGTGTGCAGGGAACCACTGAAACCTATCTCACAGAGAGGAGATGTGGCTGGGGAGCTTACAGAGGGGCCAGCCAACAATTAATAGGGCAGGGAGAGAGAGTCCAAGGACCTGACTGCACCAGGGGATGTAGGATCACTTAGAGCTGTCCATGGACATGGGTAGAAATGCCAGGGTGATGCTTAGTGAAAAAGCAGAGGCAGCAGATAACTAAGCCAGGCAGACAAGCTTGCAGCAGCTGTCTCGGGACAGAGCCTTCATCCCCACAGCCATCTCCTCGACATTACACCAAGCAAACTGCATGCAGAGCCTGTGCATGGTATGCTGGGGAGGACAGGAGGACAGAAGGCAGCCCCGCTCCTGCAATGGCTCTGCTCCTTCCTGCCCAGGCTGCAGGGGAAGTCCTGACCTGGGTGTTTTCTTTAGGGGGTGTAGGATCTTCCCAGGAAACTGCCTGCTCGTGAGAAGTCACCAGGGCAACATCCAGGTCCCATCTCCAGGTTTTCCTGTCCCTTACATGCAACAACCTCTGCACAGCCCACCCTTCTGCCGATCCCAGCCCTCCTTGCAAAGGGCAAGATGACAAGGTGAGGGACAAGGCTACCAGCACCCCTTTAGTCCTCCTGGCTTCCTGCCAAAATTGCTAATTAAACAGCCAGTTTCATCAAGTGATTTGTCTGACGTGAAAACTTCCATGAGGAACTGGTCCCAAATCCACCAACTCATTTCACATTTATTTTAAATCTAAGCTTTTTATCGTGCAAATTCCTGCAGGGCTTGATTATCTTCTCGGCAAAAGCACTGTTGTTATGGTTTGTGAGACCTATATTTAATCTCACTGTAAGGTCTCTGTACCTCTCAGTACAGGGCTTAGATGCTGTCACCTCAGCCCCTGGGCTTTCCTATTTATTTGAATCAATTAAACAAGTTACCATTTCTGCAATACTGAGGACGTTCTCCAGCCATGGGGTTCCTGCAAGCATTAACTTGTTGCTGCAGAAATGGTCTCCAAAATCTCAGAAGTAATTTGGAGAAAGTCTCTTGTCTAAGCAGTGGCAGACAATATTTAAGCAGGGAATCAAGGTAAAACCTAGACAAAGAGCCTCGTCTGTCTCTACTATTGTGGTCACACCTCAAGTGCTCCTTCTTTGTGTTTCCTACACCTGTAATAAGGTATATAACCACTCAGCATTTTTTTTTACATCAAAATAAATGAAACCAGCCAAAGTGGGAGGGGGAAACATATTCCTGAGTCTGCAGACAGAGGAGTCAGAGGAGCTGAGCAGCCCACTTCACGTCAATGACCCATAGATTTTGCAGTGCAGAAAGCTGTTGCTTTCATGGAAGCCCTTTCATCAGCTTTTCATCCTATCTTTACATACCCTCCAGTTTCAAACTGGCCGGCGTTGCCCCATGGCCATCAGCTTCATTTATCACACCCCTTAGCCAGCACCCCGGTCACTGCAGTACGCTGCCCATACAAAGCTCTGACGAGCTGAGGAATCCTGAAGGAAGAAGGAGAGGTACTGGACATGGACATTTATAACACAAACTCTCTGCACTACCTGGATTAACTGCCATCATAGATTCATTAGAAACCCCTCTTGTCATGCCTGGCTGGTGCAATGGTAGCACAGAGATTCTGCTTGATTGCAAGGTGCAGTCACCAGGAAGAATTTGGGGTGTCATTATGAGCTGAAAGTGCAATATTAAAGTTTCCACCCTGGCTGCTCCCATGCCAGCGTCGCAAGGGGCCTTTTGTGCATGTTGTTGTGTCGCTGGCAGGAGCTCGGTGTGAAAGATTTTTCGCCAGTGTTGTGATATCCTACTTGTTGATCAAAAAATGGTGGTTTCAAGTTGAGCGAAACCCACATATATTGCCCCCTAGTTGGTGGTGTTATTTTTCACTGAATACTCGGGGTGGGGGAAGTGCTGCTTTGAGAAGAACTGGCAGAACTGTACACGGAGAGTTACTCTTGTCCATACATGGTGGGTGCTGCTTCAGAGAGAGGGTTCCCTGCAGTCACACAGCCCTCCAGGCTGCCTCATCTGCTTTCACATCAAAACTGTAAACAGTCTTGTTTGAAATGCCACCTCCAAAATTAGGGGTTGAACTGATTTTGAATCCATGAGAAACAACCTTGCAGCAGATGACCTGGAGCCACCTTGCCACCTAAAATGCTAAAGCTTAGAACAGATTTTCTCACTGTGATGGCACCCATTTCTCAGTTTTGTGTCCGTGCTCTCTAGAGATGCATCACTCATTGTCTAGACAGGCAACATTGTTAGAGAAGGCAAAACTATATTGATGTTTTTATGGCTGGCACTGGTTTGTACCTTTGCCATGGTATACCATCTTGTGGGTTTGTCTGGGAATAGCTGGCTGTTTCAGCTGCTGCATTTTTCATGGTGATTTGGAGATGTTGCTCTTCGTTTCTCGTCTTCACAATCCCTCTTTACAGTTCTTTCAAGTAGAGGCTGACCTGACTTAGGATATACCGTAATTGGTATGGACTTCATCTCAGAAGGGAACTTGGAGATGTGTGGACACACCTGATGCACCTGCACAACTGTAATAATTGTTTAATACACAGTGGGGTGTAAGGAGGCTGTGCAGAGAGAAGGGGAGAGAGAGAAGAATCTGTGGCTGGCAGAGAAGTCTGGTGCTAAGGGAGAGTCTCTGGGATGGAGGTGTTCTATCACTGGTGGCCTGGAGCTGAAGATACACCCCAGTGCGGGGAGCATTGCCCCTGCCAGTGCCATTTTGCACTGTGTGTCATCTTTCTGGTGACACATCACAGAGCCCGCCAACAACGTCCTTTTTGGAGGACAAGAAGTGTCGTCTTGCTGATCATCAGCTTTCTGCTGGTGTCCATGCCTGCCAGTCTCATGAGAAGAATCCTCTGCTCTGGGCAGAGTGGGCAGTGATGACAGAGCAATTGGTCTTTGGTGGCAGGTTCTTCTTTGTCTCCTCCACCCTGAGTGGTGTGAAAGACTCCCAAAGCTGGAGTTGCTGATAAATGCATTGGATGCAGATGCATGTATCTAAGAAACGGAGTGTGGGAGAGGCACAGTGAGCCAAGGCTGTAAAGGCACACCATCAGAATGATCAACATGCAAAATTTAGGTACTGAGGCATGGACTGAAACATCTGATTGGAAGGCTGAGACAAAAAAAGGAAGGCTGAATTGTTTATATTTTGTTTTCATTCATCATTCGTGCTCGTGTGGGTGGACAAGGAGTGAATGAGTTTCTTGGGGAGGGCAGCAAATAAGAGGCACGAATTTCCTCGAAAGATGAGTGGCTTTTTTTCTTCCTTGTGCTTAGGCTAATATGCCACAGAGGTGCTGGAGGGAGCCCAAACAGTTTCTCTGCCATGTGAAAGAAAACACTTAGCTCTTGACTTTTCTTCCCTTCCATTGCCATATGCCAAGAGAGAGAAGGTTTTTCAGATGGGTTTCATCCCTCTAATAAAGTACTGGTTTATCTCCTGACAGCAAATGTGCCTAACTTATTTCCTTTGTGCTGTTGAGCATCTCAGAGAAAGACAGTGGGACAATGTTCTCTCAGCTCAGGGAAGGAGGGGTAGCCGGATCAGGCCTCCACGCCGTGATGGTCTCTTTCTGGGAGAGGCAGCACTGGTGCCTACAGCCACATCCCTGCGTTCTGCCTTTCCCTGCTGGCACTGGTGTGGAAGGTGACATTAATAGACAGGAGATACAGGAACTCCATGGGGCAGGAGTAAGCCCAGGAAACTGCCAAGACCATGACATGGCATTGCTGGTGGAGAACTCATGAGGTGGGTCTTAGTTTCCTTTGCTGCAGCCATGCTGCTTGCTGGAGCCTTTGACAGACCAGAGCAATAGGAGATTTTGGGGGTCTCTCCCCAGATCAGTCCTTGTCTACCTGAAAGGACTGCCAAGTATGCTGTATTTTGACCTTAGTCTTGCTTAGACAGTCTCCAGCTTGGAGTCTCAAACTGGGTTCTGGGCTTTGCTTTTTCCATTTAATTTCTGAGTTAATAATTTATCATGTGCCTTTCTGGTTTCACCCGAGACTATGGCAGTGCCTCCCTGGTGCCAGGAGTCTGCTGTGTCCTGGCAAAGGGCTGGCTTCTGCCCTGCGTGGCAGGTACTGATGGGCTGTGTACCCACTGCTGCTGGACAGCCTCAAGCTGAACGAGCCAAATCCTTGCAGAGAAGAGATTTGAGTTGGGTAAAAAAAGATGCACTGCATTTGTTGGTGTTGGGGCATGTTTCTAAGCCTTTGTAAAACACCTGACTGTAACAGGGAAGAAATGTTCCACAGGGAAAAAAAAACTATGTTCCCTTGACTGGGATATCAGTGGGTGTCTCTGAGCCTGCTGTCTTAACACCAGCAGTGCTCCAGGGTCACTGCAGGGGACTTGGTGGTGGGGAGGGCTGGGGGAGATGGAGGGACAAAAATGAGATGCATGCATACTTCTGAGGCTTGCCCAAAGCAAGGAAGAACTTAGAATAGCCCCATGCTGGATAACACCAGCCCATCCAAAATACCCTGGGGTGGAAAGGCAGATGCTCTTTTCCTCATGATCCCAAAAGTCCCATTTCTGTGACAGTGCTTAACCACATCAGATCTGCAGGAACACGTCTCCAACTAGCATGGAGGATGCTGAGGATCTGCAACCCGTGGAAGGTGCTGAAGATGTGCAAACTGCCTGCCTGTGCTGTTGGGGGTCAACATCTCTCCTCGCAGCAGAGCTGCAGGGTTTCCTGAGGCGAGGAGGGACACGGGGACACTGCTCTTTGTGGCATCTGTCATCAGGCAGGGCTCTGTGCCAGGAGCTCCCTTGGCAGAGGGAAAGAGAGACCTGCAAAGCGCTTTGTTTTGCAGGCATCTCTGGGAAATTGCAGGAGCAAAATGAAGAGGTGAATGGAAAACCAGCTGCCACAGCTGCCGTCGGATTGGAAGGCGCTGCTGAGCTGTTGGGATGCTCCAGGCAGGGTGGAATCTGGGCTGAGTTCAGATGCTCTGTCTCCCATTCAGGGTTGCAAACGTAATGAGTTTTCACAGCAAGGAGGTAGGGGAGAGATGGGCTTTAGAGAAATTGTAGCAGCCAGAGAACGAAACAGTTGTTTTTGGAAATAATGGCTCTTCATGATGGATCCCAGCTTGTGACTTTTCTGGTTGGCAAGGGAAAAATATGGAAGACGAAGAAATAAAACCCTGGAGGGAATGAGGTATGGACAGGTCAGAGACACAAACATTCAAGAGCAGTTGCATTGAGATGGTTTGGTGCAGAAAGGTTGATGACAAACACAGAGTCTCTTCACTGAAAGGTGCAGTGGATTTTGAAGGAGAGAGAAGTTGGGAAATATTTAAATTTGCCACAGAATTGATCATCCTTAAACATGGTGAAAATACGAAAATATGTATCAGCCTGGAGACTACGCAAGGGTGATGTCAGCTAACAACCGTGGTGATGAAGCTGGAGAAAACTCTGAGACAAAATGAGCAGCAGAAGAGGCGTGACAGCTGGTAATGCAGACACAATGAAGTGGGGATAGAGTTCCCTACCCTGAGGAACAGACATGGGAATTGCAGAAAATGCATCTAGAAGCAAAGGGTGAGATTTAAACAGTACTATTTGGCAAACTGGCTTTGGAGCCCAAAGGTTTTTGTCCATCTCCCCGTGCGGATAAACACCAATGCAAATCCCTGACTTGCAACAAGGCACAACCCTTAAGCCCCAGCACACTTGCTCTTCTGAGCTCTTTCTAGAAAGCTTTGAAAAGAACACTGTGGCCAGGAGGCTGCATGGTGATGCAAGGTACAGCCCAGGAGCAGAGAAAGACCCTGCACATATCACTGCTGAAGCCGCCAGACAATGCCAAGCCTGCAAGCAGACACTGGAGAAGGATGTGACTATGATAGTGCATGGCCAGGCTACAAGTAAGCCATCACTCTTAACTCTGCACTTTCCTGTCAGCAAAACTACACCACCTCCTGCCTGGCTTTGCTGCCCTCAGTGGATGATGGGCAGCCTTGTACCTGCTCACTTTGGGCTGTCTCTCTGCACATCCCCAGCAACCCCCCTGGAGAATTGCTCCCCAGCCCTGCGGGACAAATTAGGACCTTCTCCCTCCAGCTGTCTCTTTGGGACCTGTAGCGTGACTTGCAGGTGAGGATCAGCCATCTGATACCAGCACACTGCAGGAGTCTTTCGGCTCCTTGCTGGTCTTCACCTAGGTGCTGTTAAAAAACAACATCTCTCAGAAACTACAAACCCCATTGTATGGCAGGGTGCAGTGAGCAGGGTGAGAGAAAGGATCCCTCCCCTCTGTGTGGCATTTGGAAATCCCAGAAGGAGTTTGGGTTGAGACTGGGACTTTCCAGCACTAAAAAGACATTGACAGCCTGGAATGAGAGCAGCAGAGGTTGGGGGCTGGAGATCAGGAGGTACGAGAAGAGTCTCTGTGAGAGTTCAGCCTGGAGAAGAGGAGATCTTGGTGCTGCTGGCAGCCACCTGGGAGTGGTGGTAGAGGAGCAGAGCCTCTCAGATGAAGTGGGGATGAGAGGCAACAAGGCACAAGCTGGAATGTGGGGAACTGGCACTAGCTGGAATGTCCCCCGAGGGTCAATACTTGGTCCAGTCATATTCAACATCTTCGTCCTGGATGAGGGGACCAAGTGTTCAGCAGGTTCACTGATGATACCAAACTGGGAGGGCTGGCAGACACTCCAGAGGGCTGACCTGGAGAGGCTGGAGAGCTGGGCAGAGAAGAACCTCGTGAGGTTCAACAAGGGCAAGTGTAGAGTTCTACACCTGGGGAGGAGGAAAGCCAGTATAGGTTAGGGGCGGACTTGGTGGGAAGCACTTCAGAGGAGAAAGATCTGGGGGTCCTGGTAGACANGGTGTCAGAGCCCTGGCAGAGGCTGCCCAGGGAGGGTGTGGAGTCCCCTTCTCTGGAGACCTTCAAGCCCCACTGGGATTCAGCCCTGAGTGATGTGTTCTGGGCAACCCTGCTTGAGCAGGGGAGTTGGACAAAATAATCTCTGGAGGTCCCTTCCAACTCTGACGATTGTGTGATTCCATGAATTTTAATGAGAGATAAGGAAAAACCTTTTTCACTGTGAAGGTAGTCAAGACTGGAACAGATTCACCAGAGGGATTCCAGCAAGAGCTAAGCATGACCTGGAGGTGGCCCTGCTGAGAGACATGCCAACCTCAGTTATCCTATTATTCTGTGAAAGAGGGTCAAGTCTTTGGGAGACAACTGAAGACTCATATTTTTAAAAGTACACAAGCATATTATTTAGGCTCCATTCTCCCAAAACCAGTATTGAGACTGGGCTGGTGACTGCACTCAGGGCTTTGCCTTATTCATTTCATATGTCACAATGCCCAAGGATCTACAGAAAAGAAGGAATTTCTATTTATATGGGAGAATCAGCAAGGAAGTGAGGGGGAAGTGATCTGATCCTAAACTGTTTCCCAAATGGTAATAGAAATGCAAGTATCTCTGGTGATGAAGACTAGTTGTCTTCACAAAAGCTAGGCTGAACTGCAGGAGATATATTGCTAAAAGGAGATGAGGCCAGTGTTCTTTTATGAAACCAAATGTTCTGGACCCCAAAACGATCCAGACACAGAGAAAAACCTCCCTTTTCAAAATTGCCCCACAGGCCTCACAGGTATTTTGTGCTGAATTTCAGATTCCTTCCAGGATCTTAAGGGAGCTCCAGGAGAGCTGGAGAGGGACTCTTTGTCAGGGAGTGGAGTGACAGGACGAGGGGGAATGGTTTTAAATTGGAAGAGGCAAGATTTAGATGAGATCTTAGGAAGAAGTTCTTTGCTGTGAGGGTGGTGAGGCACTGGAACAGGTTGCCCAGAGAAGCTGTGGCTGCCCCATCCCTGGAGGGGTTCAAGGCCAGGCTGGATGGGGCTTGGAGCAACCTGGTCTGGTGGGAAGCATCCCTGCCCATGGCAGGGGGGTTGGAACTCGATCATCTTGAAGGTCCCTTCCAACTCTAACCATTTTATGATTCTGTAATTTCTCCCAGCAGTTGAAACACTGTGGTCTCACTGGGATTTCAACCTGCAAACAGGGAGAAGACAAGGACTAGCGACTCAAACGCCCGGGCATTAGACTGTCTTTTCTGGCAAGGGGGAGGGTGGAGCGGGAGAGCTCCAGCTGAGGTTATGCTATCTGAACAAAATATTAGGGAAAGGGGAATTTCCACAGAGATTTGTGTCAAAAGCAGAGTGAAGTCAGGTGGTTTCCTTACTCCTCCAAGCAGCTTCCTGAGTCTAAACTGCTGTCCTTCCCTCTGCTGTGGGAAACACTTCTGGTCCCTTCTGCCTCTGCCCGTGTTCCTCTGCACTTTTGTATGCTCACCAAATGGGGGAAAAGCGAAAGCTTTCAGAAAAATCTGAAAACAGAAAGCCAGAGAGAATCACAGTTACCAAGATAAAATGCAGTCAAGAAATGGTGCCCAAGCCCTGCTGTTAGCACACTGCGCTGCTTCTGAGGCATCAGGGACCTGCAATGGCAAAGCTCTTCAGAGAGCTGTTAGCCTCCCCACAGAGGGGGAAAAGCTGCCGTCCCAGCTGGCGACGTGGAGCTGTGACCTCTCCAAGGCTGCAGAGTTCAGGGTGTGTGTGCTGGGGCTGTGCCATCTTGTGCCACGGGTGGGACAAGGCCGGCTCCCAGGTGGGGTGGACAGTGCCTATGCCAAGCACAGCAGCTGCGCTCCCTTCCCATTTTTCCTGATGATTCTGGCTGCACCACTGTCAAGTGAAGAGCAGACCTCAGTCCCTGCTATCAGTGCTCAAAGACCTGGCGCTTGTCATCATTTGGGGTGTGCTAAGGGGATTCCCTGAGGTCGCAAAGCCACCGCGGCTGGGGGCCGTGTCTCCATTGCAGCGCAAGCAGGGCGGTGTGGCCCTGCTACAGGCTACGCTCCCGCACATCGAGCCTGGCCCTCCTGCCTGCAGGTCACCTCCATCGCGACGGAACCATGGCTGCTCCCCTTCAATGCAGAACCGAGCGCGACGGCGAATAGGAAATCCTCTGCTGCTAATCCAGCATCTCAGATGCCTTCCACCCTCTAGCATCCTGGGCAGCGAAGATGCTTCAGGACCGGCTGTGAAAACCAACATAAATAAGCCACTTTGGGGAGATTAAAGGGACTCCTCCCGGAAAACCGCCGCGGGGGGAGAGAAGAGAGAAAAAGCGGGGCAGCGGCGACCAGACCGTGAAAGAGGGCTTTGTCTCCCGGGCTATTATCCCTTTGTCTCAAGCCGCCTTATTTTTTTTATTTTTTATTTTTTTTTATCATCCTCAGGTGCGCCAAGGCAACCTCAAAACACCAAAGCGCGCAGAGGACCAGCCCCGGCAGGGATACAGGGATGCCGGGCATCCCCCGCCGGGCTCAGCATCCCACCTCCCTTAAGCGGGGAGGAGGAGGAGGATCCCCCCTGGCTCCGCGGTGCGCCGCGCCGTGCCGTGCCGCTCCGCGACGCGCCGCGCCGCTCCGCCCCG
>VXBW01005032.1:488097-525331 GCA_013400375.1 Thinocorus orbignyianus | reverse complement strand
AAATAACGCCCCCCCGTCGCGAAGTGGGTTTTCTTTTTGTCCGTTCCCTGCCTTCGGCTGTCCCCCGTCAAGGCGCTCCCGCTGTGCTCGGTGGGCGCTGCCACCACCTTTGTCAAGGCAGTTATGAAATGACTTCGGTGGGGAAGCAGAGGACAGAGCGTTAACTCCTTTTTGTGTCTGGGTTCTCCTTGCTGTCCTCCGGCGAGGTGGATACCTGCCACGGGCTGGGTGGTGGGGGACTGGGTGAAGACAATGACTGCATTTTCCCAGGGTTGGGATATGAGCTTACAAAAATGTGAGGCTGGCCCTTCCTCCAGCTTGAACGCTCAGATACTGTGTCACAAAATCTGGGGGAGGCCGGAGTTTAACCTGGAGAGCTCCGAGCACCGCGCCGTGCCATGGGAAATGGATGTGAATCTCTCATGTTTGGTGGGTTACGAGGATGTGCAGGGTATATCTCCAGGGATTCCAGGTTCCCCACACGATGACAGCATGCTGTGCTTCCTCATCAGGTTAATTGGCCTTTTGCCTCATTAAAAGCAAGGTGCCTTGTCAAGTTATACTTAGCTCTGTAATGAACATATGGGTGCCGCTTTGTTGTTGTGGTGGTGGTGTTATTAACGAGGTGTTTCTGGGGCAAACACTTTGCCTTTTGGGACTGCTGACCCCAGGTTTGGAAAGCCAGACCCATGTCTTTTTTTAGTTACCTGAATTATCAATTTAGAAGATTGTGTTTCCTGGGAGAAAGGTGGAACCTTGCATATCATAGTGTGTTGTTGAGGAAAATGGGCTAGGGCTGCATATGAAAAAACTAATTTGGGAGACACTAATTGCATGCGCGTCTGTATGTGGGCCATCATGGGCATAGAGGATTTGGTGAAATAGCTGTTGCAGAGTTAAAAGGAAGGTAAATGGGGGAATTACCCTGGATGGTTGTCTCATCATCAGGTGAAAGCACAGCAAAAGGTATGTGGCTTTGATTTTAAAGCAAGGATTCCAAACTTGCTCATCTCTGAGCAGCAAGAATGTGACTTTAAGAAGACCTGAAGAACAGTCCCAAGGTGTTGGGAGATGTAACAACAAGTTAAGGGGTGTCATTCTGCCTGTGATACCTTCTTGGAGCTGCTGCTTTTGTATTTCTGATGGTCTGCATGGGTGCCCTGGCTAAGGGACTCTGCAGGTTGGGGGGAGTGTTGTCTCAGCAGAGCTCTACAGCGAATTGCAAAGGGAAAAAAAAAGCTGGTGGTTGGGAAGTGTCCTAGCTATGGTTTGGTTCAGTGATGAAGAACAAGCAGGAACCTCAGCCTGCTGAACTTATGGTTCCCCAAGCACTTCGTGCTCTCAGTTTGGCTGGGAGGTTACTTGTGAAGGTGACATTCCTGGCAGGATCTTCTGATTCATTGCATCAGAGCTGCTGGAAAGGTGCGTGGACTGGGAAACCAGGCCGTGGTATGCCTTGTTGCTCGTTGGTTTCTGTCGGGAGGGGAGATGTGGAGGGGTTCCGGGGCCATTTGCTGTTCTTGCTGTAGACAGGGACTGTGGGACAACTCCAGAGCAGGCAGGAGGTGAAGTGTCGAGGCACAACGTGCGCTCTGATGGACAGCCAGACTGCAGCTGTTTATGGGTTATTATGGAGCCAGGGTGGACAGATGCTGGGGCCACTTCCAAGTAGGTGGAGAGGGATCTTGTGGCTCTGATCGTTCCAGTTCCCCCTGCTTCCAAAGACGGAGAACCATTTTCTCCCTGCTCTGGCTCCATGCCTGGGACTGTCTTCTAGTGATTCATCCCCTTCTCACAGACTGAGATGCTGTGTATCCTCTGCTTTTGCTTCTTGCTGAGGTCCAGGAGGCATTGCAGGATTAGGCCTGCAGTTGGAGTATCCGTACCTCTCTCCAAGGAACGGTCTCTGCTGTTTGCGCGGCTTGGAGGAGGAGAGGAGGTGGGTGGTAAGGCTCTGCACAGGACCCAGACCCTCACCGGGCAGAGCCAGGGAGGCTGAAGGAGAGGGGAAGGGTAGCACGGGGTAAGGGAGACAGAAGGGGAAGACTGGTCTGTGCAGCTGGTGTGTGTGTGGGGGCTCAACTGGGCTGTTTTGTGTCTGCACCGCCCACTCCATCCCCCCACTGCCGAGATCCAGGGATGGGGGTTCTCACTTTGGCCATCCCACTGCTGGGCATGCTCTAGGGGCTGGAACTTCTCTTCCTGCAAACCCCAGAGGTCTGCAGCCCCTGCATCTCTGCCCAGCTGTGGATTTGCGTCCCCCTGGCAACCAGGGAGCTGCTGGTCTTGGGGCCCAGGATCCTGTAGGACTCAGTACCTGCTTGCCCATCTTAAAACCTCTTCTGCACTGGCAGTATTACTGTGTTGTTTTTTTTTTTTTTTCATACTGTTATATAATGATTCCTGTTATTGCTTCTCCTCCTGTCTCTTTTCTTAACATCTTCTAGCTCCTTAATTTTGGATGGTCTCTTATCTCCTGTTTGCCTACACGCACTTCAAGGAGAAAGAAATAGGTGCAAGCTGTGGTGCTGGCTGTCACTGGTGGGGTGGCTGGGTGCTGGGGTATCCCCTGCTGGGACCTGGTTTGAGATCAGAAAGGGTGGTCCTGAGCCTCCTGGTCTTTAAGGGTCGCTTCTGTCATCTGCTTTCCACTCGATGTGATCCCATGCTTCCTGGGTGAAAGATATATTTGCGGGTATTTCGTACACAGGAGGTGCTCTTGCTGGTATAGATTGCACCTCTCTGAGCTCTGATTTCTGCTTTCACAGAGGAACAAATGTCTTCCTGCCTCCATATGCAGGAATTTGCAGAGTAGCTTTAATTAGAGCTTGTACATCTCCTGGAGCACCTCACTGAAAACGTTGCAGGGCTCCAGGACAAAGTATGCGACCTGCCTGTAGGATTAGTTAGCTTAGTCTGAGTGAGTAATCTGGTAGTGGCAGATCCCTGGGAGGATTTGCAGGCAGAGGATCTGTTGTTGCAGCAGGTACTTTTTGTGAGATGAGGTCTGGTTTTTCTTTTTTTTTTTTTTCCTAGTTGGCAGGTGCCTTGGTCCCAGCAGGAATCAGGAATGTGCTGGGGCTGTGGCATTGCGCTTGGTGGCCACATAATGCTGGGAGCTGTTTATGTGTTGATGCTGGGAGCCAGGTTAGTTACAGCTGGCCTGTGAGGAGAGAAGGGGGGCCTGATTTTGAAGTGGTGGCGGGAAAATACAGCCCTCTGGATTACAGTGTAGGTGTTGCTGCCTGAAATAGCGCTGGCAACTTTGGACTTAGCAGCTCATGCAAAAATACCCCTCCGCAATCCTGCGGATCACTGGGCTTGCTCCAAGTCAGGCAGGTGTGGGGGAAAGGTGCGGGTGGGCTCCAGACATTGGTACCAGGGCTCTCCCTTTGTCCCCGGACAGCTGCGGAGCAGGGAGCAGCAGAGCTGTGTTTTCTTACGCACCACCCTGCTAATTAAAGCTGTCTGAAACCATTTCTCACCACCTTCAGAAAATCACACTTCCTTAGGTTTGCACAAGAATGAAAACTTGCTTCCTTCTTGCCTTGAGTTTCTGCAGATGAGGAACGGTCACTTTGCTGCAGAAAGCTTTTACCCCTTGCCAGGGTGGCAGGTTTCTGGGTGCTCTCTGCTCCCGGTTAGCTGGCACACAGGATTTGACCTGGGAAGGGACCTGGGGTGGCTGGGTGACTGTGGCGATCTCAGTTTCTCATCTCCTGACTGGGCCAGCTGTGACGGGGAGCTGGCAACTGCAGCTTTGGTGTGGTGTAGGTCCAAGTGACTTTATCTGTACCTGGCACAAGGGAGGTTGCCTAATCTCAGGCACGTGCTGTGCGTGGAGCTAAGCCTGGCTAAGTTCTCAGTCTCCCTTTCAGAAACATTTGACTATATAAAGCATCTCTCCGAGGATCCCTGTGAGTAACAGGAGGCTAAAAAGGCTCCTGCTTGATCCTGGCAGTGCTGTTTCTATATCTAGGGCCTATCCATGCACAGTCCCTGGGCACCAGCTGCAGCTCGGTGGCTGTCTTTGTGCTCTGCTAGCTAATAACCCTTAGATATGGGCCCTGAAGCATAACGCCCTTTCTAAATCACAGGCAACACCTTGACTGGGGTTTGGATCTGGATCAGAAACTGGTGCATGCTTGGGAGCACAGAGGCAATAAACTCCCATCATCAGGCAAAAAGGGAGCCATGTTCTGCTGCAGCTGAGCTCCGTGGTGGGTTTGGGCTGCAAAAGGTAAAATGTGCCATGGTCACCGGGGCTTTGAGCCTTAAAGTGCTTGACACACCCCAAAATTTACTGCAAAGTCTTGCAAGGGGTCAGTTTTGGTGCTGTGCTGCTGGGGCGAGGGTGCCTCTCCCAGCAGGATCAGATGGGGTTGCCCAGTGGCATGGGTCCTACGAGGAACGGCTGCCGCTTTGCCAGGTTTAGGACAAAAGTTCCATCTCTGTTTCCCCTCCTGAGTCATTGCGTGGCAGCACTGAATGTCCAGGAGAGCTGTGCTGCCCTGGAGCAGCGCAAAGGCTTCCCCCGGTGAGCTGTGCTGGCCTTTGCCAGGTGAGGGTGCGGACGGAGCGGGAAGGGCAGGTGGATGGTGTGCTTGGCCAGGAGGAGCCACGGGAGGTTGATCTGTGGTGGGCAGGAAGGTTGCGAGGCTGTGAGCCTGTGGGTGACTCTGGTCATCTGAGAAATTCTGGCTGCAGAAGAGCGATAGCGTGCTGGGAAGTGATAAAGCACCTCCGCTGAGCTGGGAGGTGTTGGGGCTGTCTGGCAGCTTCTGCTGGTCTCCTGTGCCCGCTTGGTGCTGGGTGCAGCAGTGTGGTCGGTGCTGGTCACGCTGGTGGGGGGCCAGGCTGGGTGGAGCAAAGATGTCAGTAGATGCTGCCTCTCTCTCTGTTCTCTCTGCTGATCAGAGAGGGCTGCCAGGATGCGAGCATGCACCCTCCTGAACTGCTGGACCACTCTTTCGTGTCCAAATGGTGCCGTTGAAATGAGAAGGCTCTTCCCCTCTCCCCGGTGACATGTCCTCTGTGCTGCGCGGTGCTCTGTCTGGGGCAGATGGTGGAGGATGCCTGTCCTCGGTGGGAGCTCGGGCAGACTTACGCGGCGAGGGGATGCTCCGGAGGAAGCTCATCTCCCTGGCAACTTTGGCAGCCAGGCATCTGCTTGCCTCCTGAATAGGGTGTGCAGCAGTCAAACTCCTGAAGGGTGCCAGCACTTGCCTTCTCGGGTCTGGATGGAGGTGGAGAGGTCTGTCAACTGCCAGGAATTTTGGGGACAGAGTATTAGCTCTGCAAAGGTAGGCTGAAGATCAAAAGGAAGATGAATCACTGTGCTGCTCCTTCTCTGCTGAGTGACCATGCTCCCAGGGTTTGGCTGCTGCAGCTCGGTGCTGGGCTGTGTGCTGCAAAGCTTGGCCAGGTGGCCAAGTGAAAACTGCTTTCATTTAATCCCTGTGAAAAAGGGTGAACTGCTCTGGTGGAGGAAAACATGAAGTTCCCCAGAACATGAGTTACTCAAGGGAAGCAAATGATTCACAGCCTGAATGAAAATAATTTTTATAACTCCAGGCAGGGAAATCTGGGATGTGATTGGGTAGGGGAAGGATCAGCTCTGTGCTCAGATGATTTGGGGAAAAGTTTCGTATAGAAGTTGCAGCAGACAGCACTGAAGCTGCTCAGGGGAGGAGGAGGATTCGTATCAGGGAAGGAAAAGGAAAGGAGAAAATAAGAGGTTCAGTGCGTCAGAGTGGAAGAGAGATGCTGCTTTGAAGACCCAGGGCATTGGTTTTCAGCTGAGTGGGGATTTCTTGTCTCTGTGCATGGTCAACCAGCTCTTGGCATTGCTGGCTGATTGTCTGGGTCAAAGACTCTTCTCTGGTCTCTTTTTCCTTCCTGTCTCGGGGTCTTACCCCAAGCAGTTGCTCCCTTGAGGTATCTCTGCTGTCCAAACCATGGCCAAAGGGTGACCTCTTAGAAAATTGCTCCCCACTGTGAATCAAGGGTTGGAACTGGCCTCGTGGCAGTGGTGTGGGCTGAGCGTGGCCCCAGCTGGTTTGGTACCTGGAGGATGGAGTGGAGTGGGCTGATGGGAAGAAGCTACGTGCAGGGAAGAGGCCAGAAGATGGCAACAGTCCTGACAAGTCTGTGTGTACTGCAAATCAGGGATATCTGCCCCTCTGCAAGGAGTTACCCCCTTTTCCGTCCCTAGCAGCCTGCTCTGAAACTGGGTGAGAGCTATCAGCAGAGTGTTTTGACAGTAGGTTGGGCAAACATCCATCAGGAATGATCCTGGTATGGGTGACCTCCTTGCAGGCAGGCAAGATAGCCTGCTCAGAGGATATGAGACCAAGGACTAGATAGGTGCCTGGGTCCGTTCCCGCTCTGTTGCCTGATGGTGTAGCCCAGGCACAAAATGCTTTTGCTCACAGCATCTCTCTCTGGCCAGGGCAGCTCTCTAAGGTCTCTGGGCTGGGGTTGGTGGCTGCTGTAGTTCTCACTGGTCCCCCCACCTGCACCATGCCCCATTGTCTGCAGCAGGACAGTGCTATCCTTTCCTATATTTCTGTCACTTACTGGCTCATGGAGGGCGCCTGAGCTCATCCTTGCAGGCAGGACTGTGTGTCCTGGTTTTGCAGGAATGTCTCATAGGTGGTGACCTACTGGAGAAGAGCTGCTGTTGTCTCCGGGCACAGCATCTCTGTGGAGTGAGACACGTGCTTGATGAATGGAGATGTGTCATGCTTGTGATGGAGGACCCAGCTCCCATGCTGCTGACCCCCACCCTCACCCTGTCCTGGTGTGAGGTGACTGTGTTTTGCCCTCTTGATGATGTGAGGACTCTGGGATAGCTTTCCCAGTGGGTTCAGGTGCTGGAAATGAGCCTGTGGGATCTGCAGGTGGGAGAAGGGCTCCAGGGTGGATGGAGAGCATATCTTGGATGTGATGGTTTTTCTAGGACAGGTCTGGGTGGGTAGTGCTGTGCCTGATGGCCTGTGGAAATGCTGAGGAGACTGGGAAGGCTTTGCAGAGCCTGTGGAAGGACATGTTGTACTACTTAGTGCGAGAGCTAGTCGGGTCCTGCCAGTGTGGGGTCAGGAGGCAGGTATTTGCATTCGTTATAATCAATCACTGCTCATCCACTTTTTGTAATGGCTCGGTAATGACGAAATGCTGTTCAGGATCTTCTCGGTGGTCTTGGGGCAGGCAGATGGCTTGGCAGGAGAGTGGGGACTGGAATTAGCTCTGCTTTCCGGACTGTCTCAAAGTTGGCAGCAATACACCAGTCCTGGCTGCTGCACTTTCTGGAGCCTGTCCCCATTGAACCCTGGCTCCCTGCTGTTGCCCTGTCCACTTGAGCTGTTTGAGGTGGGCTGCACGTGGGTAAAGCCAAGGTGAGGTCAGGATCAGGCACAGCCTCTACTATCAGCAATCCACCAATGTAATGTTGCCTTTCCCAGCAAGCAGAGGTGTGTGGGTGTGTGAAGGACAATTAGCAACACATCCATTAGCCCTGGAAGCATGACAAGGAGTATGAGTGGGCTGCCAGGATGCCTTGGTTGGAGGTTGGATCTTCTCCGTGGGTCTGTAGGATAGTAGTAACAGCAATGATGGAATCTTTGACCCTTGTCTGGACCCGCTGCTCTGTGTGTTCCCTCCTTCCCACCTCCACCCCTCTGGTCTACTTCAGCTGCCTTTCTGTTTGGCTTGATGTGGAGGAGAGGAGGAACAGGGACTTGAGCAGCTGAGCCTCTCCTAGGCTGCTTTCAGCCCTGAACCAGGCTGGCAGTTGCTGCTGGGAGTCTGGCTGAAGTCATCAGCATCCCTGGGACGATCCCCTGCCATGTGGAGTCTCGGCGTCCTTCTTTCTGTACCCCTGCTGGGAGAAGGACCTGCTTTCCTATCCTACCTGCCAGATTTTCTCTTGTGCTACTGGCCCTGAGCTCCGTGGGGAACTGCCTGATGCGGCTCGAGTGACCTAGGGAACATCAGAACCTCTTCTCACGGGGCTATGGGACATTGTCTGGCTGCCTGGACAGCTGCACCTTTATGTCCTGTGCTGGAATGAAGGGGAGATTGTTGTCCTGGAGGAACCTGGCACAGCAGGGTGCTACCTGCTGGTTTTGAGGAGACCTGGAGACCTGTTCTTACAGTGCTAGAGAGCCCGAGTGGCACAGACATGTCCCCAAATCTGCAGAGCTGAGGCAGCAAAAAGGAACTGGAGGAGTTTGCCTGCCATGTCCTTCCTGCAGCTCCTGGCTTGGCTTGGCACGTTCTGTGTACATGGCAGGAGGATGCAGTGCCTATTCCAGCATCTGCACACCCAGCCCTGCTCCTCTGACCTCTGGCAGTGCTGCTGGGTGCCGAGCAGATGGGGCAGACATCAAATGAGTGACCCACTACCCCCGTGCTGCCCTCATCTTGAACACTCCCAGAAGGATGCCTTGATGTCAGGAAATGGGCATGCGGCTGGGTTGGAGGTCTGTGGTACACAGGGATTGCGCTTCTCTGGCACACTTTCTCCTGAGGTTGGTGATTTAAACTGGTCTTCCTGGTATGGGGGACACAAGAGTCTGAGCCTGTAGGATGACTGTTGTTGTTTCTTGGATGTTCAGGTACAACAGCAACTGCAGGCCTTGGCCCTAGACCAGATGATGCCCTAGAGCACAAACGCGCTGCACAGGCAAGGAGGGAAACCCTAGAGAGGATGAGGTGTTCTGGGAGGATCAGATCCAGGTGAGATGCTTGGAAAGGCCCTGCTTTTCTGGGGCACTGGGTGAGCAAATGTGGGATGGCTTGGCTGGAAATTAGGAATTCTTCTATACCTACAAGAACTAGGGTGAGGAAGCACCAGGCATGGCAGTCATCCAAAGAAAGCCCTTTTTTGCCCAGTGTCTCTCAGGGGCCACAGGGAAGAAGGATCATGCAGGCTCCCAGAGGCCATGCCTGTGCGTATGGCATGGTTGGGGTGCAGCTGCTGATTCTGCTTTTCCCCAAATGCCTCATTGCCAGAAGGGGTGGGCTGCAGTTGGGAGAGGGACTGTATGGGGCTGAAGCAGCATTGTGGCTTTAGCCCCAGGAGAGGTGTGGTCTGCAAGGAGGGGCAGTGACACATTTCTCCGTTTATTGACTGGTAATTCCTCCATGGACCTTGATCTTCATCACCTGGACCACAGTCCAGAGAAGGAGCTCTGTGGAGTATATGGCCCATTCCTAATGTCTGGACATTCTACCAGGTGTACGGGTTAATCTCAGCCCTGGCTCTGTGCAGTTGTCCTGGGTGTGTGCACTGCTGAGAGGTGTGTTTGGGTGGCTTCATGCTCTGGAGGGAGCGGGTGAAAGCAAGAGGGGCTGTGCTTCAAGATCTGGTTCAGTTCCCATCTGTGCCACTGATCGTAGGAGAGCTGCTTAGCATCCCTGCACCGAAGTTCCCTGCCTGGCAAGCAGGAAGGATGCTGCTTTGCATGGTCTGCTAGAGAGCAGGCAAAAACTGGTGATGTGCTGGGTTCATATCGGTGTATCAGAGCCGGTAATTGGAAGAAAGGGTAATGAAACCCTGCCCTCCCTCCAGTGCCTTTCACTGCTGGACCTCAGAGCAGCCCATCCCCCTGGGTGCAGGGCTGTCTTTGCTGCCAGCTGGTCCTCTCTGGAAGTGGCAGACGCTGCTAAAAAGGGGGCAGGCCCTGCACTCTGTGTAGCTGGGAGGATCTGAGTGAGTGTTTGGGGGTGGAGGAGCCCTGCCTTGTTCCTGGAACAGGTCTGCAACTGACCTGTCTGGTCCCGGTTAGCAGCATGGTGACTCTTTGGTGGCCATCTAGCTCTGAACATTTCCCAGCCAAGTTCAGCTCACAGCAAAGGTGTTAAATCCACAAAGACATAAACTTGTGGTCCCCAAACCTGCCTCTGATCTGCAGCAGCACACTCCCTCTGCGTGGGGGAGCTGTGACATGTAAAGAGACAATTCTGTCAGTCCATTGTGTGGTGAAATGCAGGCTTCTGGCATCCAGGCTGTTTCTCTGGTGCTCAGAACTAGCTGGGGGTGCTGGCGGCAAGCGTGGATCCCCGAGGTCACTTGATGCTGCATGATGATGTGGAGAGAGGATTTGCCAAGCTGTTAGAGGGCTGAGCAGCTTTGTGGTGCATGCTGTGATGGAAGGATGCTTGGGTGAGGAAGGCTGAGTGGCTGATCTGCTGATGCTTGCAAACTTCTGCTAATCTGTAGCTGCTGCGTGGGGCTGAAAGATTAGTGTTTTCTGGTTTGAAGTGACCCCAGGAGTTGCCGTCAGGGCCCATTCCCCAGCCCTCTGGGGTGCTACGTGTCAGTAAATGTTACTGGGAGGTGATCCAAATCCAGGCAGGTAGGTTTGTGTGCGTGTTTACTTCTGCAGACCCTTCCTGGTGAGAGGAAAGACAACTGCATTCTCTGCCTGTGCTGACACAGCTAATCCAGGAGACCTTCTGTCTCGGGTCACAGCCGGTTTCAGGCCTCTCCTTCCTTCCCAAGCACTTCAAGCTGAATTGCCTTCTGCTCCCTGCAATCATAGCAAAAGCCCAGAGACCAGAGCTGTCACACCAGGGCAGTGCAGGTGCAAGGGAGCAGAGGAATTCCTGCTCACGGTGTTGATAGGAAATTTGCCAAGAAAGTGTATGCTGGCACTGTAATCAGACTGGTAACCGGGAATAAAGCTATGGCCGTTGCAGGAAGGAATCTCTGGATGGTTCTTTGAGCAAGGAGAGAAAATACCTCTCCGTGGTAAACTTTGAAACTGGCTGATTGCTGATGAGACCAGCAAACCTCGTATTTAGATGTTCAAGCATCCGGGAGAGGAGCTGGTAAGTCCCAAATCATAAATATGTGAAGAGGACTCTGTCTTCAGAAGAGCAGATAGGCATAACAGAAGGCATTAGAAAACTGCAACCTTTAGAAACCTTTCTACTGGAGACTGGCTATGGTTTTCCAGCAGTGGCTGCTGCCAAGGCATCCCTGGGCAACTGCAGGACTGCAGTTACCTGTTGCCTGTGTTGGCTGTTGGGCGGCTGCATGGCTACAAGCCTGCTGGTGTGGAGCTCTGCACCACGGGAGCTCCTGGGAATGGAGGTGGCTCCTTGAGTCCTGGTGCTGATCAGCTTGAGAGAGAGGTCTTGTCCTCTGTCCTTTGCTCTCAATGCACGAGGAATGGTGTGGCTGTGTGCACTCTGGTGTAGGTCAGGCTCTGCGAGAGGTCATGCAGGGCTTGTGCCTGGGATGAGGGATGCTGAGGTTTTGTGGGCAGGGCTGATCTCCATCTGGGATGTTTCCTCATGTTGGACAAGATTTATTGGAAGCATCGTGTGAACCTACCAGGAGTTTCATTTCCTGACGTCTCTTTCATAACCCAGTGTCCTTTCCCGTCACTCTGCCTTCAGGGAATTTCCCACCCCTCTCACTTGCTCAATGGTCAGGCTGTGTCCAAGAGCCAGGAGAGCAGCTCTAGCCCTTTCCTTCTCTGGGTAGGCCATAAAGTCCTTGGCACTTCACCTCCTGGGCCTGCAGGGTGCCGGGTTAAATCTGACCTGAAGTACAGCACAGGCGAGCTCTGCCAAGCCTCTGATTCTGGCCCAGAGAGGCTGCAGAGTCCAAGTTGTGTCACTCGAGCATTTCTTAAGCAGGCTGGTATGGGACCTTTCCAGAGATCCCAGCAGTGCAGCCAAAGCTGGTAGCAGAGCTGCTGTCTCTGCCTCCTTTGGGCTGAGTGTGTGAGGAGCAAGGTCAGGCAGTGACTCCTGTCAGCTCTGCTGCCTGCCTTTGCCAGAGGAGAAACCTTGTGACACGGCATACTGGTAGCCAGATTTGAGGAGGAAAGAGTGGTCGTGATGATGGACAGTGCTTGGATAGGGGGACCATGCACTGGGCTCCTCCTATTAAAATCTAAGATCAGCAACCTGCCGGGCAAATGATGTTCCTGGGAGGGTTATGAGATCAGCAGGAAGGGGTGTGTGTGGAGACTGTGGAAAACATGTCCATGTCCCTGGGACAGAAACCGACCCATCAGTGGGGCTTGGAGGTGTGGAGATCTTTGCTGTAACAGACACACACCTTTCAGCAAGTGAGACTGATAACAGGATTTTAGGTAGAGTGTTTTTTTGCTGGGCTAAATTCCGCCTTCGTTGGAGGGTGGGGGATTAGCTACATGGGGGTAATCTCCTGGCTACAGCATCCAAGGGAACCTCCTCTCCTAGGAGTATTGCTTTCATGGCCAATGTTCTTCAAAATAATGTTTTTTTTCTCCTTCTCTGTGTAGCGAATGACATGGGAAACCCTTCTGCAAGGAAATAAATTCTGCCTGTCACAGTAGCTTTCACTTGGCAGTGTTGAATTTCCTCCCATGCTGCTGTTTTTCCCTTTCCCCCCTTCTCTCCTCCCTCCTACACACGCTCTTCTCTATTGTACATCCTGAGCTTCCAGAGTGATGATTGCAGTTGAGCTAAGAAAACCTTAACATGTTTTTAACAATGCCATTGGTTCCTTTTTCTGCAGAGTTCTCTGAGACTGCAACCTGTCTGAAAACTTGAAGGTGTTTCCATAACCTTTTTTTTTCTTTTCCTATTTAGATTTATTTTTGCAGGAAATTTCCTGGAAATTCAGTATTTGGATGAGAAGTGAGAATATGAGGTTGTCTGGTGCCACTAAATAATGCGGGACACGCAGGTTGGGCCTGGCTGTTGGGAAACACTCTTGGCATCCGTTCTAGGTCTAACAGCAGTTTTCTGGTGATACGTAGGCATTTTTGTAGGAAGTTGGCTGATTTTTGAGGTGAAAAGTCACAAAAGTCTGAGATGGCCTAGAGGAAGACCATTGTGTCCAACCTGATCACCTTGTGGGATGCAATGACTGGCTTGGTAGATGAGGGGGGAGCAGTGGACATTGTCTAGCTGGGCTTTGGAAAGGCCTTTGACACTGTCTCCTATAAGATCCTCTGTAGATGAGTGTTGGATGAGTGGACAGTGGGGTGAATTGAAAACTGTCTGAATAGCTGGATCCAGAGGCTATTCAGAGGCTGGAGATCAGTGGCACACAGTCTAGTTGGAGAGCAGTAACTAGCAAGGGTACCCCAGGGGTCAATTTTGGCTCCAGTTCCGTTTAGCATCTTCATTAATGACCTGGATGATGGGACAGTGTGTACCTCAGAAGTCTGTAGCTGTCACCAAAGTGTGTCAAGTGGTTGATACNGTCAAGTGGCTGATACGCTAGAGGGTCGTGTTCCCACCCAGAAGGACCTCATCAGGCTGGAGAAATGGGCTGACAGGAACCTCCTGAAGTGCAACAAGTGCAAAGCCCTGCATTTGGGGAAGAACAACCCCAGGTACTACTGTTTGCTGGGGTCTACCCAGCTGGAAAGGAGCTTGGCAGAAAAGGCCATGGGGGTTCTCATGCATACCAAGGAGCACACATGAGTGTGCTCCTGAGGCAGAGAAGGCTAATGGTATCCAGGTCTGCATTAGGCAAAATATTGCCAGCAGCTCAAGAGAGGTGGTCCTTCCCCTCTGTTCAGCAGAGGGGAAGAGAACTTTTGAGACTGTTCAGCCTGGTGAAGAGAAGGTTGAGGGGGATCTTATCCATAAATACCTAAAGGGGGCTACTAAGAGGATGGAGCTCAGCTCTTTTTAGTGGTGCCCAGTGACAGAACAAGAGACAGTGGGCACAATCTGAAAGACAGGAGGTTCCTTCTGAACACAGAAAAACACTTTTTCACTGTGAGGGTGACCAAGTACTTGCACAGGTTGCCCAGGGGAGTTTGTGGAGTCTCCTCCTTGAAAGTATTCAAAAGCCATCTGGACCTGGACCTGGACATGGATCTGTTTTTGGTAGCCCTGGTTGAGCAGAGGGGTTGGACCAGATGACTTCCAGAGGCCCTCTCAACCTCAACCATTCTGATTATTTGTGGAAGGTCCAGGACCTTTTGCCCATGTGGTTCTCACTTGCCTATAACAAAGGCCTGCGGGCCCACGAGTTAGTGTCTGTGTAACAGGGTGCCACAGAGCCTTGGCAAAGGAGGCGTCTGAGTCCTACTTGGGACCGCTGCAAGCAGATCCTGGAAGTTTGTGCAGACAAGCTGTTCCTGCCCCAGCCCTGCTGATCTCTGCTGTGAGCTTGTGACCTGTTTTCCTAGATGCTCCTTTGGCCCAAGCCACGGACCATGGGTTGTTTTTGCACAGCCCCATGCTGTGTTGTGGCCAAAGCAGCTCCTTTCCAGCCCAGTGTACTGCGTGTGCTGCAGAGAGCTACCAGACCAGCAAACCCATGCTGGGTACTGCTCATCCCACACTCAGCAGCTGAGTCTGGCGTGGCAATGGGTGCAAAATGTCTGATTCCAAGGGGAGAAGGACCGGGAGCAATGGAAGGAAAGAGCCCGTGCCAGGCATGGTTGTTTTCGTGTGTAAGGGCTGCCTTCCACCTCTCACTGACCCTTCTGCACATCATTGTGTGCAGTGTGGGCTGCCTGGGGCTGTTGCTGTGACTTCACGTCTCTTGCAACCTAGATTGGTCAGAGTCCTTGGAGAAGCCTTCAGAGTGACATCAAGTGTCATTCTCCTGGTGGCTGAGCCAGCTCGGTGTGGGAGACAGCCTGGGAAACAGAGAAGCCACCATCAACTAGAGCTGTACAATGTTGGGTGACCTTTTTTCCTCCCTTGAGCAGTCTCACTCAGAGGGAAGTAGAGGATCCTTGATGTTAAGCTACTGCACTCAGACTCCCAGCAGCGTGTGTGCCATGTGTCAGAAGCTGCATGCTGCATGTGAGGGTGTTTATAGCAGGAAAATCAGGCAGCTCTGCCACTACCTGTTTCTAGACTCGTTCCATTTCCACCTGGCTGCTTACCCATTCAGCAGAGGGGAGGGAACCCTGCCTCCTGCTTGTGGATGCAGGGATATTTCCCTCCCCTCCCCCTGCAATCAGACGCTTGCAGAGCAAAGCTTGCAGCAAGCCAAGCATCACTTGCACTCCATCAGACGTGGGTGTCTATAAAAAGACTCTCTGGGGTTGCGATTGGGTGGGTTGGCTGCGCCACGTGGTCCCTCGTAAGGCTTGTGTTGCTGAGCAAGTGGCATTCCACTTATTTTTGGCACTAATAGTCTTTAGTTAATACATAAATTCAGCTTAAATTCTGGATGGAAAATAAATCCCAAGTGGAGGCTCTGCTAATAAGACGACAGACGCTTTGGGGAGCCTGGGATGCCTGTCAGCAGAGCGGTCGTGGCTGCTGAGATCTCAGAGTAGCGACATGCGCCGGCACAAGGTCCTTAAAAGTTACTGTGAGTTGTTGGGCTGAATTACAGAACATTAGACAGATGGCCGAGGTGAGCTCTGACTGCCAGAGCTGAACTCATTACAGCAAATGTCCTGGTGAGATCTCCAGTCCCATGCTGGCATGGTGAGAAAAGGAAGGAATTGAAGCATCAGTTTAGGTCTGACCACTGCAAATCACCTTCCTCCTACAGTCTGCTGAAAGACAAGGCTGGTCTGAGGCCCTCTGTTCTGCTTCTTTCTTGCTGACCCAGGATACTTCCCCACATCTTGGTTCATCCAAGGGACCCCAGATTTGGATGTGTTTAGGGGCTGCATCTGGATGGCTATGTCCTTCTGGCAGCATATGTACCTGAGAGCCTGTCTGGGGAAACCCAGCTGTGGAGAGCCATGGGTTCTCCATGGCGAGAGTGACACCTCAGAGCTCTGACCTTAGGCTTTGCTCTATGGGTTGATGCTGTCCACTAAAGGAGGGTCTGACTGGGGGAACAGATCCCAGCAGCCTGTCAGAGGGTGTTGTGGCAGCACGGTTCCCAGTGCCATGGGGCTCTGTGAGTGTAGCAGGCTGGAAGATCCCCAAGCCTGAATTCACCATGCACATGATGGCTTTGAGGGTTGATGCTTGAGCTGACTCATTGCCATGCCCCAGCAGGCAGGATGCTCAGCAGCAGCACTGTTCCTTGGTGGCTTGCTCACCCTAGTGCTTTGCAGTGATGCCCACCACATGTACAGAGGGATCTGCCTATAGCTCTGGATCTGGAGCCCAGTGGGACAATCCCCCAAGGGTGTCCTTCTCTGGAGCTGTGCTGGAGCCTTTTTATGCTTGTGTGCCAGACTGACAGGTCAAGATGGGTGCACTCTCCTGTGCCCAACTGTTTTCTGAGCTTCTCCCTGCTTTTATCTGGCTGCTGTGAGATGAAACCCAAAGTACGTTGGACACTTTTTGAGAAACATCCTATACTTCTGAAGACTCAGCTTTCTAAGGACCTTTCCAGAGTAGTGCTGCACTGGGGATGACACCTACTGGTAGTCTGACAGCATGTCCCTCTCCTGCCCTTCCCTCGGAGCTGGGGGGTACAGGGTCAAAAGGGAGAGCATCCTGGTGACTGGGCAGCAAACTCCATGGCAAAGGGAGGTCAGACCCTGCTTGGCACTCCCTGACGGGGTCCTCATTGGGTTTTCATGAATTTCAACTCATTCCAGAGTTGAAATCGATTGGAGGTTCCCATCACTCCTGCTGGCCTGCCTTACCTTGTGCACACGGTCAGCCCCTGTGTGCTCAACGTATTAGTCCCTTATCAGGCAGCAGGAGAACTTTAAAGTCATTTAAGGCCTCAGATTGATCTTTCTGAGGAGGTTCAGGTCTCTCAGTCACAGTCAGGACTGACGGTACAGCACGGGCCTCATGACGTGGGGACAACCCGAGGTAATTTCTTCCCCAGTTTGCGTGCTGTGGATTTCCACTGGACCCTGCTTTTTAACTCTGCAGTTTCCATCCAAAAGACTGACAGGGCAAGGCTCAGTTATGTTGCTTTTGTGGGCAGAGGTTTGCAGTTGCCTTGTTTTCCCATGTTCTTGGTATGGGGCGGGGGTGTTTGTGTGTGTGTGTGTCATTCTGAAGCCCAGTGTGGCTGCATTTGTTGCAGCAGGGCTGGTGTTACCAGTGGGTGTCCCTGGCTTGCAGTGGGAGGTGGTAAGGTCTCAGCTACAGCCTGTGGGCAAGATGTAAAACCTTGAGGCTTTGTGGGAGACCTGTAGGTGGATGCAGCTGTTACTCTCCTCTCTGATCCCCCACATCCATGCTCTCATCTGGGACCTGCCTTGGAGCTGCGTTATGCTGCAGTGGAAGCTGCGGTGCAAGATGATGTGGGGGAGGCCCTGGGATGCTCCTCTCGTGGAGCAGGGGCCGTGGGGAAGTGTGTGTCTGTCCATGTGTTTGTGCCAGAGGCTTCCTTGGAGACAGAAGTGATCAATGCTGGAGACCAGTGTGGGGGGAGGAAGAAATCCCAGAATCTTCCTACCCAGTAGCAGGCAGATAACCTCCTGGGATTGGTCGTTGCTAAGCACAGGGCTGGCCAATGAGTGAAGGAGTGGTCCAGGCACGGGCTGGGGCATCCTGGCTGGGACTTGCCGTCGAGTTTGTGCCTGTGTCTGGAGGTGAGGGAGAGCAATATGAGGGAATGAGTGTTTGGCATGCAGTGGCGAGCCCCGGCAGGCTGAGGCAGAGCTACCTTAAGTTTGGCTCAGCCTGCCCAGGGACTGCATCCCCTGGCTTCTTCTTCCCCTGACCACTCGCTTCCCTGCTGGCCTTCTGGTCACTTTGTACTCCAAGTGCCTCCATCCACCGGCATGCTGTACCGTCAGCACTGGTTTTGCAGGCTGTGGGGAAGCTGTGTGTCTTCCCTGTTTGGCACCAGGAGGGGCTGAGGTGAGCGAGTCAGTGCTCAGCAGAAAAACCCCAACAACTGTCTCAATAAAATAGCAGTTTTAATAAGACAGAATAAGGAGTATATCTAGTGAGTAAATGCTACCTTCCTTTGGATGTTGAGGACCCCACATTTGCACAGCATCAGGCAGGCCTTGGATAGATGTCTCCCAGGGTGCAGAGCACATCCCGTCCATGGAGGGAAGCCCTTCCTTTGGATCATTCAAGCTATGATATAATTTCCTTAGAAGAAAACTACTCTGTTCCTAAAGGAACAGCTCCTCACTGGGGGATAAAGGCAAGGTTACTCAGGTGCTGTCCACCAGCTCCTCCTTTGCGATGAGCAGGCTGAAGTTTTCTTGTGGCCGCAGGATTTGTGCAGCACAGTCCAGCCCGGCGACCACCATACGTCTGGCACAGCCCAACATAGCACAGGCATGGGGGGTACTCAGATCACAGATGCACCACTAACTCCTTGATGCACAGTCATCTGGTCAGGATCAATACACTTCCTCCTCCTGAAGCATTCCTGAAACGTGGGGTGCCTTCTTCCAATTCCCCATTGGTGTACCTGGAGGCTCTAGGCTGCAAGCACAACAAGGCGTGATGCTGTGCTTGCCCATCACCAAACCTGAGGCTCCTCATGTAACACAGTTTCATCCTGGCCTCAGCCTCAGTGTATGCTCTGCTTCCAGCTTGGCCCGGAGGTCCCAAACATTCCTGCACTAATGAGTGAGAAAAGGAGTTAGTCTGGCATCTTACCTGTTCTCATCAAACTGATTGTACTGTCACCAAGACCTGGGCTGTGTCTGTGAATCTCTGACTCCCGGAGTTATGGCACTCTGCAAGGGATGACTACATACAACTGTGCATTTCAGGCTGTTCTTTGGAGCTGTTTCCCCATCAGTGCAGAAGGTGTGCTCTTGTGGTCCTGCTGGAGATAGTGAGGGAGGATGCTATAGCTGCCGTCTGGAGGAGGGAGTGATCTGGAGATGGATGAAGGGTTTGAGGATTGCTGTTGTAAGGAAATGGTTACTTCTGAATGATTAGAGCGTAGGGGGCTGGAACGATCTGTCACTGCCTCTCATATAAGCAATATCAGGTCTCCTTGGTGGAGCAGCCTGTTCTGCTTCTTCCTCCTTTTCTCTGGTGGAAGAGATGAGCCCCCAGATCTGTCTGCAGATAATGCACTGCAGGCTGGAGCCAGTGTGTGAAAGCCCCGAGACTGTTGTGTTGTTTTCAGCCTCCTGGGTGAGATGACGTGGGGGACTGGGAGCAAATGGGTGCTGGCATGTGGGTCTGGAGGATGGCAAGAGGATTAGTTTTGGCTCCCAAAGCAAGGGAGCACACTGGCTAGGATGGGGTGGGAAATAAGCAAGGGAAGAGTAAAGCTTCTGACATGGTTGGGGGAGAGCAGAGGAGGCTGATGCCATGGCAAGCCTCCAAGGTGGCCCCAGTCCCAGTTTGTGATGGGTTTAGATTGGCCACAAATGAAATCAGGGCAGGGACACAGGGATGCAGAGAGAGGCCTATGCACAGGCAAGGCCAGTCCTGCTCTGCCTTCCCTCTGCCTGTGGTCCCTGCTCCACAGGGCTGCTCTAATCCCTGCTGGACAAAGCAAGGAGGGAGCTGCCGTTTGATGGAGACAAGGAATGATTTAGAGGGAATTAGAAGGGATTTGTGATGGTGAAGGAAATCTCCGTAAGTGTGGCTGGCATGGCTAGGGGCAGGGCCACTGGGCTGTAGAGAGGCGCTCGGTGCCTGGGCAGACATCTGAGGAGTTGCTACCATGGTGCTGGGGCTGCTCACAAGGGTTTCTTCTAAAGTCCCAGTTCCCAGAGTTGTTGGCCTGCACATAAATCTTGGTTTCCTGGTAGAAGCTTTATGGTGATTGAACCAAGAGTATGAATACCAGGAGATGAGTGAAAACATCCCAGCATTTATTTAGTATCTTTCCTGTGTGCTTGAAATCTACTTCTTAGCTCTCAGTTTTGCACGATTTTGGCTTAGCACATTCCCCTACCTCCCCACCCCTCTCCCTCCCTCCCCCCCTGGCAATTTCCCTGTTTGCCAGTCTGACACAGGATTTCTCCCAGTTAAAACTTACTTCCAGTTGTTAGACCATGGTATGGTTGCTTTGGGGACCAGTGCCCACCATTGGTAGCTTAGTTTGTTGTCCCAAGGTTTGTTTTGCAATGAAGCAGTATGCAAGATGAACAGGCTGCAGTCCAACATGCTGGGAACATCTGGGGTCTCACAGACATCATCTGTTCCTCTTGACTTGTCTGGGTAGGAGGCCGAAGTTGATGGACAGAGATGGTGCTGATCCTGATGGCTCTGGTTGCTAATGGTTATGGAAAACATCCTGCTGGCCTGGGCAGGTGCTTGGCTGTCATTGCCAGGCGTGTCTCTTCACCAGCAACTGGGGCAAGTTGTTGGAGCAGTCTCGCTTCACAGCTCTGAGGATGCCAGGACGTGGCAGTGTCTGAAAAAACATGGGCAGGCTTCTCCGAAGGATCCAAGGATCTGGCGGGTGGGTGGGAGGCTGACAGCTTCTCCAGCTGCACTCAGCCTGCTGCAAAGAGACCGCTTTCACCTTTCAGGGCAAGTGAACTCACAGCCCGTCAGTGAGATGTTTCTGAGCTCCCTGTGGTGTCTGGCAGGACTCACCCACTCAGAAATCACAGAGCTTGTTGGTCTTGGTGGCAGGGGTTTGGGATGCAGCTGGACTGTAGCAGGGAGCTTGTACTCCAGTTGTGTAACTCAGAGGCAGAAGCCATGGGTGTCCCAGGTCCCAGCTGCTGAGCAGCGGTAAGCTACCGTAGTTTCCCTCGTGCACAATAAGGGATAGAGTGAGGATGGCTAGAAATCTGCCATCAGTTGGAAAACATCTCCTTGCTGCTATGCCCAGGGGCATATGATCTGCTTGGTCCTGGTCCTGTGCTCTGCTCTTAATGCTGGGTATGTCTCTGCTCTGCTTCCTGATGCTTTTTGGGCAGCATCTCTGAGAGGAGATCACAAGACAGGAGGGAAGAGGACAGGGGCAGTGTAGGAGAGCTGGTAGAGGCCTAATGGGGGAAAGACGTGCAAACTTGCTGATGATGTAATTTATGATAATGATTTCCCCTGTTTCCACAGGAAGGTCAGCCAGGCAGTTTGGGTCTTGGAGTGGCTCACCTCATGAAGCAAAGGTCATGATACAAAAGCTCCCTTGGAGGAAGGGCTGAAGCCAGGGCAGTCCTGATGAGTTTCTGGCCATCTTTTGCCAGGCCTGTGCTTTCCCATACGGGCTCCACCAAAGACTTGTGTCCAGCACAGCCAGCCTCTGACAAAACTCCAAGGTGACAGAGCAATTTGTCAGTGGCTTTGTCAGATGCTGAGGCCTTACTCCACTGAGTAGGGATTTTAGGCTGCAGCACGCATTGGAGTACCCATTTAACTGCTAGCTCCAGCCAGCTGTTGTTTTCCTGCTGTTGGTGGATAGGGTGAGGGGTGGACTGACCTGCATTTTATCTGATCTGCTTAATTTTTCAGTGCTTTATTTGTTAGAGGTAAAACAAGGCAGCAATTGGGCTGCTCAGATAGGCAGTTCTTGTTTCTCTTGTGTATTAACACTGTTGTGTGTCTGTAGCACAGTGCTGTGGGATGATGGGGAAGACCTGGCTCACCTGTCCCATCAGGTGCTGGACATCTCCTGCCATGGCTCATCTCAAAATCCCTTGACTGCATTGCTGTGAGGTTGTTCTCTGGCACAGATACCAACGTGCAGCCTGTGTCCATGCTATTGAACACAACTACTGAAACCGGGTGGCCACCTAGAGGGAAGCGTTCTTAGCTATGACAGCTCTTGAGCTGTGACCAGGACTTGTTTTGTCCCAGATAAAACAGTGTAAAGGAGTCTGCAACAGCATGAGAGTGCAGATGCTCATATTGTCCTTGTGCAGTTTAATATACTGGTATTGGTGTGTTTTAATATCTAGTTTTCAAGAGGTCATAGCGAACAGCGACAGCAAGACTCCCGTGGTGCTCAGTGATGTAACACTGAGCCTTAGGACCTGGATGAACATTTCTTTAGTGGTCACCCTTTGCTGTCCTGTGGTGCTTGTAACTCAGCAAACCCCCAAAGGTATTCTTTTGGAGAGGCGAGGGCAGCATACAGTGGGATGGCTGCCTCAGAAGGAACATTTATCAAACTGTGCCATGCTAATCCCATCATAGGAGATCATGGGTGCTGGCAAGGAGCAACAGCCTGTCCTACCACAAGTCTTCCAGGCTTCCTGGGAGAGGTGTGGGAAGGCTGTTGAAACCACAGATTAGGTCTGTTCTCTGCCCTTAATGGTTCAGAGCTCCTGTGGCAGGTCAAGGCGTATAAAAGAGTTTTCATGTGATGGCTTCTCCATTGTGACGGTCGTCAGAGTCCTTTGCAGAGGATCTGGAGGACCTGAGGGCCTGAGCATCCCTGGGAGGAAATAAGCTCTCATTGGCTCTGCAGAAGGAGCAGTTTGCCATGGCCAAAACAGAGCAGGGGCCTAAAGCTGATGTTGAGTATGAACTGCCCTCAGGCAGGAGCTAGCCCTCCATTGTGTTCAGTGTGCTCTTTGGAGCTCACAACTGGAACATGCTGTCCTAGAAATCTGTGCACGTTAGTCGCAGAGTCTCCAAGGCCCTTGCTCCCATGTAGTGATATCCAGTAGGAGGAAAGTGGGACAGGAGAGACCTGGTGATGGCTCTGACGTGGTGCCAGCTCAGCTGGGGAGGAAATGATGATGTCTGCCAGCTCCTGTGCAGTTGCTGGTCTGAGCCTGGTGTGCTTTTCCCCATGGGCTTGGAAAAATGTGGAGGGGAAACCAAGGTCGAGAGAATAAAGGCTGGTATCCCAAGCTGGGCCACATGGCTTTTTTTAATATGCTTAGAAATTTTTCCAGATCCTAATTAAGGACCAATTAAGTCACTTGTGTCTTAATTAAGGTTAATAGGCAGCACCTGTTACTAATGGTGGGCCATGATGGTCTTCTGAAATGATTCATATCAGCTCTAACCTGCTCAGGTTGAAGCTTGTTCTTGCCATAGTGTTGTGGAGAAATCTGCCTGAGATACTCAGCTCTAACACCTCCACCACTTTGTGTAGAAAGGGACTCTCAGTTTAAAATCATACCTGGAAACAATGATACCTTCCCTTGCATTTGTTTCTAGTAGCACAACTGATGAGTTGAAGTCAGGAAACATTCAGAAATCAAGTGTACTTGTCCTTGTTTTTATTCCACCCTGTGGTACTCCCTCATCTCTCCAGTTTGGAGAAGGTGAGAGAAGCTGTCAATTTTGATGCTGCCCTGTTAGTTTCCTGCTGGTTCCTGGCTCCTGTGTAGCCAGCTCTCCCTGCCAGGACTGTCTTGCTCCCTCAGAGCCTGGCCAGGCATGCTGCTGTGGCATCTCCTGAGGCCCCGGTTGCATCCAGGAAACTGGTCCAGGACAATAAATTGTTATGGGTTTTCTCAAACCATAACAACACCTACGATAACTTTCAGTTGTGGAAAATAGACATCTCCATTTTATTTAATAATACTATAAGTTTAAGCATGGGAAACAGAAGCAGCCCTTCTCCAATTTGGACAGTGTGTTTGTGCACACTGCTGTTAATTCCATCACTTTTAGCCTGACTCTGCTTTGGCAGAGCTGACATCAAGAAACCAATGGCTTTTTGGGGTTTGCCACGGGAAACGGCTGGACACACAGCTGTCCACTCCTTCTGATCACACCTGTGTAGCCACTCATGTGCAGACCCATAAGGATATATATTTTAACAACCATAAGCAATGTCTTCAGGGAAATCTTTTGACACTTTCTGCTCTAAAACTACTTTTTCTGCTCCTTGTGTGATTTCAAAGAATTTCCCGCGGGATACTTTTCCAGGGCCAGCGAAGCCGATGACAGGCAGCTGTCACTGTGCAGCAGTGTCAAGAGCTTGCTGCAGTGTCCTGATAGTTTCTTCTGCGCCTGCCATGCAAAGTGGTCTTGATCTCCAGTCTGCAGAGATGTCCTGTGCAGGGATGCTAATGAGTGGCTCAGTCAAAGACAGTGGTCAAATAGCATTGTAACAGCGATGGGTCTGGACACAGACCAGGAGTCTTGCAAGGGCTCAACCGTAGCACAGCAATTTCTGTTTTGCAGGCCATGTCTGCAGCCCTCCTGATCCCCACTTTCACCCAAATGCATAGAGGCTCCTTATGCTTTAAGCTTCTACAAGGTGAGGGACGATGTTAAAGGATAGCTGTATCCTCTTACATGAACAGCAGTGCTTTGAAGAGATCATGGAGGATTCAGAATGACAGAGAGAAGCGATGAGCTGTGCTCTGGGAGAGGAACAATCAGGGAGAAAGACCTGCAAAGGCAGGCATTTTCCTCTTCTTACGAAGGTCTGCCCTGTACCTCCCTAGAAGCAGTCCTGTGAGAGCATGCCATTCAAGTTCTACCTTCAGACAAGAGGTTGCTCCCTGAACTCATGTTCGGTGGGGGTAAATATTCTGCAAAATAGGTGCAGAAGGGGACTTGGAGAGCTCCAGTCCAGCCTCCCACTCATAGTAGCCTAGTGCAAGGTGCAGCATCAAATTTAAGTAAGGACATCCTGGAGCTGGTCGTGGGCCAAGAGGGTTGATGAAGGCATTCACATTGGCAGACACAGTTGTAATGTTCGCGCGGCCATTTGTGCAACCTGAGGGTTTTGTCTGTTAAATCAGGGGAGACTTCAGTCATGGAGTAATGGCAGGTTCTGATCTGGTGGAAGTGTTTCCCAGATACAGATCGAGCTTTGGGATAGGGATCCTAAGGTAGAAGCTGCCAGGCAACCTGGAAGTATCCTGAGTTGTGGCATGGTGATGGTGCTAATGAGGCTGTTGCCTAGGACACCCTATATTCCCCACTGGGATGGGAGAAGGTTTGGAGGTATTTGTGCCTGGGGGGGCCTGCTTACCTAATTTCTGCATCTCAACAGCAGCTTTAACACCCATGCTGGAATAAGGCTGCTGAATTCCTGCTATGTCTGTGTGAGAAGGCACACTGCTTAGCGCCAGCACCCTGACAGAAGGGTAAATCCAGGGCCCTAGCAGTCTTGCACACTTTGGAGGCACAGTCAGTCACCATTGTCTCTTGTAGGGCATCTGCTGAGTCTTCACAGAGGCCTTGAATGGGAAGTGGAGGGGATCGAAAGGTCCCAGCTCTCTGGAACTGTTTGGTCTGATCCTGGTGCCCTTTTCCAGACCTATTCTGGGAATGGGCTCCATCCTTCTTTCCCCTACCTGCTGGCAGTCCCTCTCAGCCAGAGTTCTGCTCTGGCTGCTCGGCACATTCAGGAATTGCCTGGGTGGCAGGCAGTTGGACACGGCAGCCTTCCCTGCCCTTTGCCTGCTTGGAGTTGCCAGACACTGAGCAGATGGCTTCATCCACGCCCAGACAAGGCTCTGTCTACGGGGCTGACATGGGAGGCAGAGGAGATGTGTGAGCAGCTCTGCATTCCCTCTCTCCTTGCCTGCTTTCCCATCGCTGCTGTGGCCGGTTAAGACTCCTAATGAATAACGAGAAGAGCCACCGTGTGGGATCACTGAGCCCATGGAGCCCCTAGGCTTAGTCCAGGTCTGTGGAGGCCACGCGCCGGCAGAGGAAGAAGACGACTGAGCTGTTGTGTATAATGGGGACTCTTTTTGCAGGGGTTGCCAGTTACACACTGACCGTGGTGTTGGACAGCTCCCCAGGGAGGAAGCAATCTGTGTCATCTCACAGCGGGCTTCCTTAAATCTCAGCCTGATTAAGCAGAGGCAATATGGGCTGCCTGATATGAAAGTGCCTTTCCCAAAAAAGGCCGATTGTTAGTGCAGAAACAACCTATTCAATGGTTTGCGTTGTCTTGCAGTCGGAGGCTGGTAACACAGGAAATCACCAGATTCTGACGCCAGTTGAGTGAGAATCTGGAGGTGAATAATGCCCATCAGCTACTGGTGTTGGTTTGTGTAAACTGAGTTTGCTGGCCATACACCTGGGAAAGCTGCCTTTGAATGCCCTGGGGCTTTTTTTCAACCTCAAGATGTTCTAGGGATTTTGGGAATATCCAATCAGCTTTTGACTTCTTGTTTCTCCTTGAAAAAGCAGTATTTGTGCTTTCTGTGGTGAAGCTATGGGCTCAAATACCCATGGAGTGCACAGAGAGATGCTGAGGTGGCATTGCTGTAGAAAGAGGAGGTGGTGTGGTAGATCCCTGGAACAGTTTCTCCTGGATTTGTATGCTAGATTTTAGACACATTTGTGAATGTGGCCATTTGCTGAGAGCTGGTAGGTCTGGAAAGAGAGTTTGAAACTCAGACATCTGATGAAAAATTGCTGCATCTAGGTATATCAGTTATTTATTCATTGTGTAGAGATGAAAGCTTTTTTGATAGAGTGCAGTCATCTTAGCTTGTGGCTGTTGTTTTTCTTAGTTTCTTGTGTATTTTAGGGATCTGAATAATTATAGAGGGTGACTGATGCTCAGAATAAGTATAGTTCAAGCTAAGCTGCAGTTTCTTTGTGTTTCTTGCTTTCATACTCAGAAAGCAGAAAGCTGGGGTCTACCTTCATAGCCGGTCCTCAGTATTCAACAGGCAAGAATAGAATATTGCCAACTGCAAGTTGTCTGAGGTAGTGTGTTTGTGCTGATGTACAGGCAAACATTGGTGCTTCTCTGATTTGTGGAGCAGACAGGTATCGAGGTAAACGCCAACATTTATCCTTTTTAGCTACGTAGAAGACTGTCTGCTGGGACCCTTGGGAAACATGATGAGTTTGCAGCCTGTTCGTCTGGAGGACATCAGCCTCAGGTTTTGCTACTCTGCTGCCCATCTGGAGATAATCTACTCTTTGTCTGCAGGTTCCCAGTACTGCAGACAGAAAGGTGGGACAGCCTGGCACGTTGCTTGTTTCAGCATGCCAGTTAGAAGTAACATTAAACTTGGAGATATTTATATGCAAGTTCTCTTTGAAAAGCTTTCAAGGAGGCCTTGCCATCCTTTACAGATAAGATATGTAGGGATTTCTCACTCCCTCTTGAAAGGTGGGAGTCAGAATGTGTCATAACTCTTGAGCGGTGCTGCTAGACATCACGCGGCAACTACAACTTCTAGCTCAGGAGGTGGGCTGAAGAGCAGTTTGCAGGCAGTGGGAAGGCACTGTCAGGGGTGGGATTGCTCTATACTCACCTTGTTTCTTCTGGCCTTTGCCAAGTTGCCTGCCACTGCTGGGGAAAAGCACTAGCCTTGGCAGACTGCTGCTTGCACCCACTACAGCTTGTACCATGGACCGGATACAGATGCCTGAGCTTCCTCCAGTGGTGCAAGCAGAGCTTCAGTATCTACCTCCAAGGGAGTTTGTTCTATGAACGGTCCCTGACNAACTGGACATAGTACTCGAGGTGTACTCAGGGGGACAATCACCTCCATGTCCTACTCACCGTGCTCTTCTTGATACAGGCCAGGATGCTGGTGGCCTTCTTGGCTACCAGGGCACACTGCTGGCTCATGTTCAGCCCACAATCAACCAACACCCCCAGGTCCTTTTCTGCCAGGCAGCTTCAACCACTCTTCCCCAAGCCTGTAGCATCCATAGGGCTGGTGTGACCCAAATGCAGGACCTGGTACTTGGCCTTGTTGAACCTCACCCCATTGGCATTGGCCTATTGATCCAGCTTGTCCAGATCTCTCTGCAAAGCCTTTCTACCCTCCAGCAGCTCAATACTCCCACCCAACTTGGTGTCGTCTATGAACTTACTGAGTGTGTACTAGATCCCCTTGTCTAGATCATTGATAAAGATGTTACATGTCCTATGTGACATGATGAAGAGCGGCTCAAGTTCATAATGCTTGGGGATGACCACTTCCACACAGTGTAATCTTTGGCTCAGGTCTCCTCTGGGCCCCTTGTAGCGCTCACTGGCTCTGCAACACCATCATTAATTGCTGAAGTTTCAACAGTCCCAGATTCCTGTGATCTCAAAGAGCTATGGCAGCCCAAGTGTGATCCATCATGTGCTGTGGCCCATCACCTAGAAGAGGCTGACCTGATCTCCAAACGACAACCCATGGACACAAGGCTGAACCTGCAGTGTGGATGGACAGTCAGAGACTGGGACCTGGGAGCAAGGCAGGGAGCAGAGCCATTGGATAGTATATGTGTACCAGAGGGAGCTTAGCAATGCCTTGGTACCCTCCAGGAATGTTTGTTTGAGCCCACCTTGCTGTTCATCCCAGCTATTTTTCTTGCCTCTGTGATGAGCATTGCCCTGGACTCCTTGGACAAGTAGGAGACCTCAGTTTCTATAAAGTGGCTTAGTTTGAGACCCAACACTTATTTTGATGTAGGGTCTAGGATCTAGTGCCACTGTCTTGCAGAGAGGAAGCTCCTCCTCTTGAATCATGTTGGGGTTATCTGTTTCATTCCCCAAGACCCTTAAAGCCTCTCTAGAGCCAGATGGCAGATGTTAATACCTTTCTTGGGATTTAGATGATGACGTGTCATGCTGAGGGACCCTTTCCTGTGCAGATGCCAGCTGTTAAATTCGAGCGGGGGGGTGTGTCAGACCTCTGGGGGTTTCTGCTGAGGGAAGCAGGTTGTGCCTGAGCATGCAGCACTGAAGGACAGCTGGTCCACCTGGCCTGGTGGTACTGTAAAGCCACTCTGGCCTCACATTGTGTTTCTCATTTCTCTGCATTGAGGACTGGCAGTGCACCAGCAGGGTCTTGATTGCTATGGTTGTTTGGACTGTTTAGAATCTGATGGGTCTGACTGTCCCCTGGTTCTTCTAAGATCTCATAATCCCACTCCCAAACACACCTTTCTCCAGTCTTCTCCCTTCTCTTAGTAACAGTGTCAGCCCTGCTATGCTCATGTCTCTCCCAGTCTCCTCCTTCCTTCCCCACGACATACTGACCATCTTCACTTGTGCCAAGTTCAGCTCACCACCTGCCCAAGTCTCTCTGCAGCTCATCACCACAAGTGTGTCCTGATGGGCTGGCAAAATTTGCAAAATGAAAATGTCTTCTACCACATTTTTCAGTTTTGCCACCAAATTTTGACAGAGCCTGGAGCTGCTTCTGCTGCCCTGAGTGTGCTCAGTTACCTGGAGAAGACCTAACCAAGTCTCTCTTTAGCAGTTCCCAAGCTATTCTTTCTCTCATGTAAGTGCTCTTAAAATAATGATCTGGTCCTAAGCAGCTGGAGAAGTTCAGCTCTGAGACTGATGTTTGCCCCCATCTCTTTCCTTTCTTTCAGACCGTGCTGCTCTGGGAGGAGAGGGCAGCTCTTGGAGGATGCTAGTCGTGAGGAAGCCTATTGGACCACCACAGCTCACTTGAATACTTTGATCCCAAATTCTGCTGTTATTAAAATAGGCAGTAGGCTGGCCACTGGGACGTGTGAGAGCAGACGAGGTGAGTTCATGGGAAGAGGACAGCCTTCAGTTTAAGTGCTTGGGGACCAGCTGGTGTTTCATTGGGATCCTGCAGGGTTTTTGGTACAAGTGAGAAGGGGCCGTCCTAGGGAGCAGGGCCTCAGGAGTGTGACCCCATGGGGATGTCGTTTGTTGTTCTGGATATACCTGAGCTGCTCATCTGATGCTCATTTTGGCTTTGGACTGGGTTCGTGTTTGGAAAGGTGTGCCCAACCCATTAGCTTGCCTAGGCCCTGGATTGTACTTCTTGATGACAGGACTTTTTGTTAGCTGCTTCTTGCCTCGAACTCTGTGGCCATCCCTTTTTGTATTTCCTCTCCTCCATTTCTAGACCTGTCTCGTGTATTACTGCAGAAGTGCTTGGGATCCAGCCTAGCTGAGATCATCACCATGATGGGCCCAATTTTTTAGCTTCACCCTTTCCCTTGATTTCAGGGTGAATCATGAAGATAACAGAGCATCTTGCAGTTTATTTAATTTTTGCAGGGATTTGAGTTTCCTCGAAAAAGTCCCTGGAGAGACACTCAACTTAACCATGGTTAAAGCCAACAAAAATCTGGTAGCTGATCCTCTGAGCAAGAGGGGCTGTGTTTCATCAGTGGGTGAACCTGGGGCATCTACTGGAAACTGATAGTTTTTGGAGTACTTGACCTGTTTTCCCTGTCTGGGCTGTACTGCACTGGGCAGGTGACACACCGGTGTTTTTGAGGGTGCCTTTATCTGGGAAAGGCTCCATCTGTTCCACAAGGTGTCTCTTGGTTTTCTTTTTAATATCCTAGGGATTGTTTTCAGGCTGAGGACGTGTGAGGAAGACTGAGGATGCAGATGGAATGGAAGAAAATGCCAAGTGATTAAATAGCTCTAGATGAGTGGAGGTACGGCTTAAGAGATTGATGGTTGCCTGCTGGGTGCAGAGATGGAAGGAAAGATTACATTTGCGTGCACCAGGATTGCAAATCCACTCATCCCCTCCTCCATGTGAAGTTGCATTTGTTACTTGGTTTTAGCCTTGCCATGTGTAAACTTTCGCACAGCTCTGTACTGTACCTTTATGCTCCCATCTGCTGTTCCCTTCTCCCAGAACCTCTGGTCTGGTTTTGGGGGAAAAAGCCTATAAAATAAAACTCGTGCAGTGACACAAGCTGTTTTCTGTACCAGTGTTTTCTTTGGCTTAAGTGTCTGCAGTGCATTCTCGTATATGGAAAACTGCGCGTGTCAGAGTTAGCGTGCACAGATGAGGGTCAGTTCACAGGTAGCTGTGCAGGTACAAAATGCATCGAGCATCAGTGTGTGCCTCACGAGATGTAATACTTTTGGGGGGCGTTCTTGAAACACACTGTTGCAAGAGTGGCTCTAATGCTTTCTGGAGGCTGCAGCTTATGGGTGGAAGCTGTGGCTCTCTCACCAGGTCTCTCTGTGCTCACCTCATGTAGGTTAGAAACCCAGTAACTCAACAGGACTGTGCTTGACACGATCAACATACTGCAGCTGGAGTAAATTCCTCTGTCTCTTCCATGTCAGTGCTTTATCTCAGGATGTGTGGGAGGAGAGCTGGTAGGACGTGCTGGTGGGCTGCAGGGCGGTGTGTGGCACGGGGGTGACTGATGAAGGTAGGCAGGTCTGGCAGGATGGTGGGAGAGGCTGGCCCGGCTGGGAAAGGTCTGCTGTGCCCAGGAGCACCCAGGTCTTGGGCATGGATGCCCCCTGAGCATTTCCTGTCCCCCACTAGGTGGCACTGGGAGCCCTGCTATGGAGTCCCTGGTTTCCCAGCCACACAGCCTGGCTTGGCCCTGGCACCCACGGCTCTCTTGTACAGGGAGCTGGGCACTGGGAGCCGGGATGTCATTTGGCAGCTGGTGTCTCACACACAGTGCCTGTTGGAAGCAGTACTTCATACATGTTATGTCAGAAGCCTGTGCCTTACACGCTAACCTGGCCACACTAGAAGTCATTGCATCACACATGTCTAACTGGGAGCTATGAGCGTCCTGGTGAGAGTCAGTGCATTGCACGTCTCACCAGGCACTGGTGCATTGAGCGTGTCCCACTGGGAGTCACTGCACTGCACATCTGCTGGGACTTCACTGTGGGAGTCACCGCATCACCACTGCCCTGCTGGGAGCTGGTGTGTCACTAGTGAGGCACGCTTTGGTGGGAGCTGGTGCATTATGTGTGTCCTCATGGGAGGTGGCACAGCATGCACACTCTGGTGAGAGTCCGTGTGTCCCATGGGCTCTGCCCTGCTGAGGTTCAGTGTGTTTTGCATGTATTCTGATGGCAGCTGGCACACTGGCTCTGCCTTAGTAGGAGGTGTTGTGTTGCCTGTGCCTTGCTGGGAGTTGGCTTGCCATGTGCGTCCCACCGAGAGCCTTTGCTCTGCATGTATTCTGCTGGGAATCAGTCAGTCCCTTGTGTCCTGTTGGTGCATCTCATGCGGCTCAGCTCCACTGGGAGCCAATGCATCGCCCCCCTGCTGGGGGGCAGTTCATCACATGCATCCTGCTGGCAGTCAGGACATCAACTGGGAGCCAGTGCATCACACCTTAGCCCTCTCTGGCTGGGAGTCAGTATGTCACGTGTCCTGATGGGAGCTAATGGGTCCCATGTGTCCTTGTAGAAGCACGTGTGTTACCCTCTAGGCCTGCCTTCCCTGAACCAGTGTAGTGTATGCTGACCGGTCTGCATGAGAAGTTGGAGGCTTACATGTCCTGCTGGGAGCTAGTGCATCACGGACATGCTGGGACTCTGTGTCTTGCTCTCCTGCTCTGTCTTGCTAGGAGTCAGCATGTCACATCCTGTCCCTGTCCTTGTAGCAGCCAGCACATCGCACGCAGCGTCCCCTCCTCTCTATGCCAGTCTGTTGCACAGCAGCCCATTTCCCAGGTTTTGTCCCCTGTTACCCAGTCCAGCAGACATTATCTCCTGTGCCCGTGATGAGGATCAAGGACACCCAGCCACAGCTTGCTCTGCGGCAGGCTTCCTGTCTGCAGTGGGCACAGGGATGCCATGACACTGTGATTGTTTTAATTTATTTTTAATATCTGTAGTGCTGAGAATTAAACGGCATCAAATAAGCACACCCACCATCCTCTGCTGCTGTTTCCAGGAGCAGCAGCAGGTGACAGACGTCTCTCCATGCCTGCCTGGGTGCTACTGTTGCTGTCTCTGTCTTTCTCCCACCCTTGTGCCCTGCTCTCCAGGACCTGCCCTGACAGACTTGCTGTCTCATCTCTGCCTGATGCATCCTGTCACGGCTGGAGGTTCCACAGCCTTCCGGGATCCCCGCCGCCCCCACTGCAAGGCCCAGCACCCTGCTCTGGAGGCCATGGTGGCACACGAGGGAATGGCCAGCGGCAGCATGGCTGGGCTCAAAGGTGCTGGTCACTTCAGAGCAGAGTGCCTCTGGCTCTGGTGGTGTGCAGTGAACCAGGATAGCTTCTCCAGGTGGCACATCTCCACCCCGGGGCTGCTCGTGGTGCCAGGTGGAGTTGTGCAGTGGCTGCTCCCTCCTTGAGTGTGAGCCATTCCAACACATACACACCTCCTGCTCCTTCAGCTCCCCCTGCTCCAGGGCTGGCTCTTAGGGGTGCAGAGCTTTCCCTCAGGTTCTGTGCCCTTCCCTCCTGCTCCATGACCTTCCCCTGGGCTTCATGCCCTTCCCCAGACCCCAAGGGGATCTCAGGCCCCCTGCCCATCCTTCAGTCCCCATGCTCTTCCCTCAGGGCCCATGCCCTTCCCTTGGACCCCATACCCTTCTCTGAAGCTCTGTGCCCTTCCCTCATTTTCTCTGCCCTTGCCTCAGGCCCCAGGGCTTCCCTCAGGGCTGCGGCGTCTTCCCACTAATTCCCATAGCCAGCTCCCCATTGCTGTGAGCTGTGTCCCTCAGGGAGTCTCCACACCCTCATGCCTGCTCAGTCTGCACTTCTAAATCTTCCCTTCTCCATGTCCAGGCCTCTGCCACTCTTGATGGCTTTCTGACTGTCCTGCCTTTCCCTCAGGACCCTATCTGGTGGCTGTTTTTCTGGGGATGAGGGAATAAGGTGGCCATCATGTGGGTGCCATTGCAGAGAGAGATCCTTGGGGGAAGGATGATGCCATGGGGACTGAGGAAGAGTTCGACGGTTCTGGGGTTCTTTGGTATAAGGCAGATAACGTGAACTGAAGCAGCCAGCGTTGCCATTTTGGTGGGAACTGGCAGAAGCTATGTGATGCTTCCCTTCTTCCCCTTTGCTCTGAGCAGCTATGGTGTAAGATAGGGGCTTGGGCCCTGTTAGTATGGCTCCCCTGCTTCAGAGGACCTTTCTTGGGCCCCCTGCAAACTCAGGAAGAGGCGTCAGTGCATTGGGGCCATTCCTAGACTTTCTGGAACTGGACAGAGAGAGAAAACAAAAAGAGAAAAAAACTTATTTCTATCCTGCTGGTGCTTGTTGTTTGACTGTGGTTGGTGTCGCTGTGTGATGGGGCTGATGGGACAGTGGCACCTCTCAGGGGTCCTGGCAAGCCTCTCTGATAAAGTCCAAGCATGCATCTGTGCTATTACAGGCAGGTGTAGGACTGAGGTGCAGTCATCCAGTCAGGCCCTTGTATGCAGCTCATCAGGGGCTAGGGAATGCTGGCACCTACCTGCCTGCACTGAGCCTCACAAGTGAGTGGCTGCGTAACTGTCACCCCACTGCCTGCATCTTCCTCAGCCCATCAGTGCTGGCCTGGGCTCTGCTGTGAGTGGGAATGGATGGGAAGTGTGTTACCTTTTCCCACTCAGGGGGAAGTGGCATGCTTTGCGTCAGTGTTTGCAAGGATGTGACCTAGAACTGGTGAAAGGGACTGGCAAGATGTACCAGCAATTAGGTACATGCGTATGTACCAACCAGCCCTGGAAGGGGCTGCCAGACTTTGCTTCTCCACACATGGCTGAGTTCCTGGGCAAGGGGAGTTTGGTACCTGAGTGGCTGGCAATGGGAGAGACGGGAGAAAAGGAAACTGGTGGTGTGCCTTCATCCTGGTAGGCAGTTCAGCACTACCAGCCACTGAGTTGCTCCTCCACAGTTGGATGGGGAGAGAATTGGAATGGTAAAAGTAAGAAAACTTACAGACTGAGATAAAGATAGTTCAATAAGTAAAGCAAAGGCCAGGCACACAAGCCAAGTAAAATAAAGTATTCATAAAATCATAGAATTGTCTAGGTTAGAAGGGACCTTAGAGATCATCTAGTCCAACCATCAACCTAATCCTGATAAAAACCGACAACCCATCACTAAACCATGTCACTGAGCACTATGTCGACCCGTCTTTTAAATACCTCCAGGGATGGTGCCGATTCATTCACTCCTTCCAATCCGCAGGCAGGTGTTTCACCATTGTCAGGGAAACAGGGCTCCATCACGTGCAACAGTAACTTGGAAATACAAATGTGAACGTCCCTCACTTCTCTTTCTTCTTCCGCCCAGTTTTCATTGCGGAGCATGACGTGATATGGTATGCAATATCCCCTTGGTCAGTTGGGGTCAGCTGTCCCAGTTGTGTCCCCTTTCAATTTCTTGTGTTCCTAGGCCTGTTTGCTGGTGGGGCACTGTGAGAAACAAAAATTGCCTTGATGCTGTGTAAGTGCTATTCAGCATAACTAAACCAGCCCTACATTATCAAAACTGTTCCCACCACAAATCCAAAACATAGCACCATCTAAGCTGCTGTGAAGAAAATTAACTCTATTCCAGCCAAACCCAGTTCAGTGGGAAATTTCAAGAAATAAATGATCACCCTCCTCTTCAGCTATCTGTTTATGTTTCTTCTTGACTGGAAAACAAATATGAAGGACTTGTGCAGAGCTGTTCATGCTGCCTCCATCAGGGGCTGCAGAAGTGAGGTGGTTGTGGTCTCTGTGTCCATGCTGTCTCCTGTTCAGCTCAAGTCCTGGGTCTTCATCTGTGCTACCGGATGGTCTAGAATTAGTAGAAAGGCAATGGTTATGTTAACTTCAACCTCCCTTCATTTATTTTCTTTGCCCAGTTCAATTTGCTTTTATCCATGAAGTTGCAATATCCATTTTTTATTTCTAGCTTGCAGTGTTTAAACCTGGGTTTAACAACCTTCTGCTGTCCCTGGAATGAATGCAGGAGCTGGAATGTCTGTTTGAGCTGTGGCCATCCATTCTCTGTTGCGTAGCTGCTATTAATTCCTGAACTTGCTTTTATTTGATCAACAAGTGCCAATTGCAGAGTGCACACGTGATGACCCTGCTCAGGTGACCGCAGCCACCCGGTGCTTTTACCTTGAGGTCACTCTCTGCTCCGGCTAGATTTTAACTGAAGACTGGTGAAGCTCTGTAGACGCTGTTAGCAGCCTCTTGAACTTGGTCAGACCGGTGCTTGCAGAGCAGCAGCATCAGAGAGAGCAGCTAAGGTAGGTTTTGATATGAGAGGAAGACGGTGGATGCCAGAGAGTAGGTCCTGTTGTGCCTAAAACCAGCTATTCCAGCGGTGCTGTGATTTATGACCAGACTGTGTAAATGTGCTCAGTGTCGCCAGAGGGAGCAGCATGTGATTTTTTTTTTTTTTTCCCTTAATCTTGAAAAAATGCCATGATGCAGAGACCCAGCTGGTGTAGTAGTTTGGCAGGAGGGATGTAGGAGAGATGCTGCAGTCTCTTTTGCTTCATAAACATAGGTGTTTCTGTAGCTGCAAGGGAATCTCATCCCACTCAGCCGGCAAGGTCTGAGGGGAGAGGGAGGAGTTAAGCACATTAAAGGGGCCAGTTTGTGAAGTGGAAATTACTTTCTTGAGTCTCCTTTTGGCTCTTGGAAGTGGAAAGCTTTGAAGGTCCAGCCAAGTGCAGGTGCTGTATGCTGTGCGGGGAAGACGACTGAAATGGGAGAGGTGCTGGATTTAGTTGGGTTTGCCACTACTGGGAATTGTCTGGGCTTTCTGTGTCAATAAGGGGTCTGGTTTGACATGTGCAGCTGATGGAGATCTCCTTCAAGAGCTCTCTGTTATGCAGATTCTGCTACCATTGCTGCTGGCATGGCTGTATGGAGTAGTGCTAAGTTGCATCACTGTGCAGAGCTGTGCTGCAGTGGACAGATTCAGAGGCACCCCTCCAGGCCTAGAATCTAAATGCAAGACGAGGAGCAAGGGAATACAGACAATGCAAGGAAACAAAGAGACCATAATGGTATCCTGCCTTGCCTCGAATTGGAGAATTCCCCCATGACTAGTTGGTGGGCAGTGGATTACTCAGTGGGAGGAAAGGGGTCTGGAGTCAGTCCTGTGAACTTCGTTCCCTCATTTGTGAAATGATGTTGTGAACATCTGGCTCACACATGGAGCGTGACACTTGGCTCACAGAGGCATATAAATGTTTTCAGATCCTAGAATGGCTGTTGCTGAAATGTGAAGGATCATCGTTAATGAAGTCTGCAATAACACTGACGGAGCATTTGTGTTTTCTGCAATTTGTAACTATGTTCTAACACTTGTTAACGAATGCTATTGTGGATTGCAATGCGACCAAGGAACACTTGAGGATAAACATGACCAAGTGGCTGTTCCTGGTTTGTGCTACTATTTATCACTGCAGGTGTTGAAACATATCATGTTGTGCAGCAAGGCTTTAAATGGGTGAAGAGGGTAAGAGGGGAGACTGAGCTACCGCTACTTCCTTTGCGGTTTTTCCATCTGCTCCACTTACACAGCAAACAGAGGCAATTGGCTGATATAAGAAGATCTACTGTGGTGAGGAGCTGAATATCCATATGACATCAGAAAAATCTAGCTGGTGGGCTGGAGGCTGCTTTTTGACAACATGTCTCAGAGTAGCGAAGCAATTCCCCATCATAGGTGAGATCCTGTAGAAGAAGAAAGTGCTGAAGGGATAGAATTGAGCAAAGGCCTGCATGGATGAAGAAGGAGCTCATAACTAGAATCATAGAATCATAGAATGGTTAGAGTTGGAAGGGACCTTAAAGATCATCAAGTTCCAACCCCCCTGCCATGTGCAGGGACACCTCTCCCTAGAGCAGGCTGCTCAAAGGCCCATCCAGCCTGGCCTTAAACACTTCCA